>KN485162.1:0-136814 GCA_000787095.1 Periophthalmodon schlosseri | reverse complement strand
GAGACCAAATGCTTTGTGTTTTGCAATGTTACCAGCAGCTGCAGTTCATATCAGCCTACACCTTTGTACAACAGCAAAACAGATGAGTGTCTATTATATCTCATAATTAGTCACTGTGAGTCACTTACACAGCAATCAGTCAATCTATTCACGTTAACCCGAGTGCAGAAGTCACATTCAAAGACAAGAGCCGTGTCAAATAAGCGCCCAAGACCCCAATATGAAACCCATTCACTCCATACGAGGCTAACATGACAGAAGGGTCAAACTCTGATAGCAAGACCCTGCCTCTGGCCATTTTAGTCTGTCAAACCACACACCCAGAAAAGTCTTGGTCTTGACATGAAATTTCACGTCAGTTCTTAATATCCAACAAAGGTACGTGTCGTTAAATGTGCGTTTAAAACAACAAAAGCCAAGACACAAGCTAGAGGAAAAACAAAGGCAAGCATCTAAGCCTGTACAATGCTGCTTGTCATGCTCTGCTAGCTCCTTTGCCCACATCCTGTATTAGCAAAGAATAAGGTAGGTGTCTCAGTCTGGCGTGTGCGCTCATTGAAATGTGCACAAAGGGTAATAAGATAAATAAAAGTACTGTTTTAGTGTGAGCCGGCGAGCCCAGACAGCTGAGATTCAACGCTAGCTCTAGCATCCCCCTCCCCTCCGTTACCTTCAGACAGCTCCAGGTCCAACTCCGCCAATTGGTCCCTAACCTCTTTTGGCAGGGCGGACAAATCCACGCCGCGATCCGCCATGGCTGAACCGATAAACGCCACTCCCGTCCGGGTCAGAAGGCGCTGGGCTCGGGGTGGTAAATGTGTAAAAATAAAAAATAAAAACGCCCTCCCTCACGACACAAAACAGGCATGTGAGTGGGAGAGACAGTCCATCCGCACGGCTTGCCCCTCCGCCATAATGGGAACACTCACCACAGGCAACGGCCGCGGTCACGTGACTGCGCTCGTCTCACCACTCACGCTCAACTGCAGCCCCCCCTGTCGGCGAGCCGCAGGAAGCACAGCACAGCGCAACAAAAGAAGAGCAAGACGTGAAAGGTGATGGGGGTTAATCATGGATCTGTTAAAATAACTCCTGTGGAAAAAGTTTGATAAAAGTAAAATCGTACCGTATGCTTGGTACTTATGTATGTAGTATTACATGAGAAAGGTCGGTCAAATGTTAAGTCTAACATTTCACTGGTATTCATTTGTATTTTTTTACATAGCCCTTTATATTATTTCTTCCATCTAAACTATATGTAACTACATGCGCGATATGTAACATTTCTAGAGAAGGGTCCGTCACCCGCTTGTCTCCATGTAATTGTTTTTGCTTTGCCCAGTTGTTTCACAGTATTGCATTAAACTTATAAGCAAGTGACACCGTCTAGCCAAAGTACAGGTCAAGAGGCGACCCCGCTCATTACAATGCACATTATTCAAGGTATTTTGGAGCAATTAAACACCTGTAATTGAGTACATGAAAGACTAATAAGTTTAGTGCCATTTACTGAAACATTTCAGGCAAAACATCTCGGTGGAGGAAAGGATTCAGACCATCCACCTAAAAACTTTATAGTGCCCCTTTAAAAGAAGTCCTGAATAAAATCACCTTAACCTGTTTGTCTTATACAACATGAAACACAGAGGAAACACAAATATAGGATTTTATTATGTAGTTACTTTAAAACTGCAGCACTGTAAGTGTTCATATTAATCCACTTGGACATGCATCAAAAGTAAATATATTCATATAGTACAGATATGTACAGTACAAGAACATGTTAAAGTCATCATCAGTCCATCGGGGAGTGTGAAAGAACACTAATACGCTACCTGCAACTCTAATGGAGCTGCACTTTTCTCTTTTCACAACATTCTAGTTGACATTTTAAAATATGCCAAAATGTAAGGACAACTGGCCAATTAAAAATAAGTTAAACAGGGACTGTCTAAAAACTTTGATCTTAAAAAATAAATCCTCCTTAGAGAAAACAATATACGTATCACAGGGGATATGTAGCACATGGGAGAAAGCAAATCAATCTAATAAAACAAGACGAAAGGTGCCAGACAGTTACATAAAACAGATTAAATGTCTCAAATGTTCATTTTAAATGACAGTCGCCTATGGGACACAAGCCTAATATAGCGCCAGCGTCCTTATACAACATTGGGGTCACCACTGCTTTTATCAAAGGTTAGTTTATAAAGTTAATAAGCAAATTCCCATTCATGTATACAGCTCACATACAAGATACAGAGGTAAATACAGTCAGACATGTAAATAAAAGAATAGACAAATGTAATGCATTTCATTAGTGCATCATGACGCGCCCTTTTTATGGACAGATGTTTATCACATTTATAATTTATCAGAGAAACAAGGAACAGACAAGAACAAAACAAAACAGAACAGGGTTCTTGACTGAAATGCATAAATACACTGGTGGAATCTGAAAGTATTACTTATTCCCAACTGGCTCAATCTGCTGTCGTTCTAGGTCTCTCCACCAGAGGACACAAGTGTTTGTATTTTAAGGCTCTGGCTAAGGTTAAATGGGATAGTTTAGGCACAAATGGACATTTAAGGCAATAGAGACCTGTCTTAGTGAGTTTGTGTAAGCGCATACACCTGCATGACACTGAAACCTCTGTTTCACAAATCTAACAGTCACATTTTACTCTCTGCTTTCATACATGCACCGGGCAGTCTTTGGAGGATTATGTTTATGGCTTAGGTTGTGTTTGGTGGAGAGCCAAGTGGGGTTCAACACAAGCAGCAAGAATATATAACCATCATTTGAAATGTAAAAATAAAAGGTATATTAAGTTTTGGGCAACATGCAAAAACAAATAATGAAAAAAAAATTTACCAAACTTATTCTGAAGCAAAAGAAGGTGTCCCCTTCTATGTAAAGATGTGCCTGTTAACTAAAACATAGCTGCACAAATTTCATCAAGTTTTATAACCAACTTTAGAAAGGTTAAATGAAAACAAAAAACTAGTCAGAAATAAGTCAGAAATGCTATGTTATGAGTTACACACGGTTAATGTGTCGCACAGAATATGTAAATGTAGGCTAACCGTTTTCAACCGTTAAAATATTATGACAGTAATAGATGTTAAGGCTGAACAGAGGCACATTGAAAAGCCCTCCATACATTGCTTGGCGTCTTATTTGATCATAAATGTTACTGACGTATTGCTCCACACAGTATGTAGTAATGGCAGTACACTCAATACAATGCAGTCCAGTGAGGAGTCATTTGGACAGAGGAGGACAGACAAAGGGAATCAGGTGAAGGTTGGAGTCCAGCCCCTGTAGTTTATCGCAGAATGAACAGGCGCTCTCTAAGTGTCAGTCCGTTACCAGAAGGCTGCTACTGAGCGGCCCACAGCGGGATGGCCCCCCATGAGACAGAGAGGGCCAGGGGGTGGGGAGAAGTCGCTTAGCAGTCCTCTGCTCTGTTTCCATGAGGGACCAGCCCAGGCAGGGCCATAGGGGCAGTGCTCATCATCTGGCAGCAGACTGGGACTGTGCAGCCATGATGATGTGAGAGGCGGCGCTCTCACGATGCTGCTGCTGCCCCATTCCCGCCAGCACGGACATGGCCATGGCCTCCGCCGCGGCTCTGGAGCTCAGGCCGTTGTGGGCCGACGGGCTGGGCGCCAGCGAGCTGTGCTGGATCACTGGGGCTGGGGATCCTGTGGGTTCTGAACTGTCCTTAAGGCTCTCCTCAACTGCTACAAAAGAGAAAAATACAAAATGTTATTTTGTTGACAAAAATTACCACAAAAATGGTATGAGAAACATCCTCAAACATAGAAACACAATAACGCAAACCGGACAAAAGCAGCACCTAAGTAGGCCGTCTTCTTCTGGAGTGTGGTCACAGGGCAGTCCTTGTGGGCCAGCAGCAGCTGCTTTAAATGAGCCACTTCGTTTCGCAACAGGGACACTTCATTCTGGTTTGATAAGTAAATGAGTGCAAATTAAAAATCCTTTAAAATTTTCTACTGTAGTAAGAGACCAATGAGTTGAAACAGAAGAACAACTATGAATAACTAAATGTTAAGTAAAAGATGTTATTAGACATTGCTATGACTTCTTTCTGACATGGTTAAGTTTGTGGACTCTGCCCACTCACCGACAGAGACACGTTCAAAGAGCTGAGCTCCTCCGCCTTCTTCTCCAGAGAGCTGACCCACAGTTTGCGTTTCTGTCTGCAGCGCGATGCTGCAGCGCGGTTTCTCTCCAGGAAACGCTGCCTTCTCTCGTCTGGGTCATCATCAGCCGTCCGCCGCCGGCGCCCCCCGGTGGGCTGAGCAGGAGACACCTGAGGAAAGACAGGGCAGGGTTTGGAGAAAAACAGGGATATGTAGTGAGAGGAGGAAGATGAAAATAAATGTAAGTTTGAGTCACAGTCTGGGGTTACCTGAGGTTGTGCTGGGGAGGGGGCGTCTGGATGTTGGACCAGCAGCTGGCTCTGCTCTGCCCTCTGAGGCACCATGGGACTGCTGCCCAAAGCCATCACCCCCATACTGTGCCCTGAAGGACTCTGCTGGGACAGAGCCGCCTTCAGCCGCTGAAAAAAAGAAAAAAACTTAAAATACAAGTACATCCCAATCAATGACTTTTTGTAATTAATAGCACACTCCTTTAGACAGTCCTTCTATAATAAAACACTGTAGTGCAGCTGATGTTAAGTCAAGTCACCACAGTAATAACGAGATAGTAGCAGCCATAATAAAACCAAAGAAAACTTAGAGCCAAATATGAGTGTAACCAATCCCTTTTGTACAAGGTCAACTTAAACACTTATGTAATCCCTGCACACAGTAAAAACAAATAAAGTGACTGGACTCAACACAAAGAGCTTTCAGGTTTATCTGAAAAACTGCAGCAGTTCTGCAAAGCAGCTGACAGCACTATATCAGAGATTCAGTATGAGTGTGGCGACACAGAGTAAAGGGTTAAATAAACAGCAGGTTACTGCAATAAAAAGTCATATGAGGAGAGAAGTGTGCAGAAGACTGGAGGGCCAACAGGGGAGATAAAAAAAAAGAGCAGATAAAGGTATAAATATAGGGGACTAATCAGACACTGACCATCTTGGCTTCTGAGTGGATGCTGTAGCCAGAGGGTGAGTTGGAGCCAGAGCTGCTGCCCCCTAGAGGAGGCCCAGGGATCCCAGGAATGTTGGGTACCATGCACATGGGTCGAGCGAGCTGAAAGACACAAGGCAATGCAAGAATGAATTTATGATTATTACTGCTGGAGCATGTGAAATATTGTGAGTCTTACATTGATAACAGAGGGAATCGGCACAGGGCCAGGCAGCACAGGCACTGCTTGGCCGGTTGGCAGCATCATCATGGGATAATGGCTGGTGGGAGATCTATAGAAAGCAAAAAATATACATAGCTTCAACTTTTTTTCATCTTTAAAAATAGTTTGCCACTTACTATTTGAACTATAGTGTAAATAACAGTATGAAGCAAATTAACCTTTTTAAATAGGAAAAGGGTCGTATGACTGAGCCTTCAGCCACTAATCCAGTCATTCTGTAGTATTGAGTAAAAAATAATGCAGTAATTAAGGATTTCTCTTACCCTAGAGTTCGATTTGAGGGTGGGGCCTGGGTGATGACTGAGGTCGGTGAGGGCATGGTGGGGTGAAGGGCGTCGAAGCCCAGGTGGAGTGGCAGTGATCCAGGCCGCACTATTGTTGGTGTAGGAGCTGAACTCCTGGGAGGTGTGTCCTGGGCACACAAATAAATAAAAACAGGAATCAGAAGTTAAATTAATTATAGACATTTTTGGCCTGGTTTTCAGTGCTAAGTAATATTTAGTAATATTTTTATTATATTTCTATTATTAAGTAACTTCCAATACAAGACAATACAGAATTACTCAAATATGAAACCCTCAAAATACAACTATGCTAATGATGTGCAAAAAACATTATAACATGGTTTATAGCTTATACAAGTCCATTTAGCACAACATCGTCTACTTATTTGTTATTTATATCATGATGAGGTTAGTACTCACCTTGGGTTTAGCGTATGGCTCTCTCTGGTTGTCTGGTTTTGGAGAAATGGACTGAGGGCTGCAGGGCGGTGAGGAGTCCACCTCCACAGGCAGCTCCTCCTTCACCTTCACATCTGAAGGTGTTTGTAGAGTCATGTCCACTGCACCAGAGTTTGAAGATGGATGCTGTAAGGAGAAACACTTTGGGCAAAACTTCTTTGGGCACTTCTTCTATACCCCAAGTGACCACGACATCAATGTAGTTAGTAGTTAGCTTTTCTTGAAACCAAACACTTGTGTGGTATATACTGCTATGTCTGCTCAGTCTCTGAAACTGGTGAAATAAGTTTTATTTAGCACACAATCTACATTAACATTGTTTAAGCCAAATTAGTACACTATGAGGTTTGTGTATTAATGTGCAGTCCATTCTAATAAAAGCATACTAATGCAAAAATATGTGCTATTTCGACATAATGTTATGACCTTATTTAACCCAAAGTAGGAAGTAAAAATTAATGTTATTTTTGTGACCAAAACCAGACACAAACTTACAGTGCTTTTGGCTTTCTTGTCATCTTCGTCGTGATCAAAGGAAGAGGCTAGCTCATTGAACAGCCCGACCTCCTCACAGTTCTTTAGGAAGCGAGTGGGAGTAGGCGTCTGGTCTGGCAAACGGAAAACAAGAGTGAGATGATAACTATTCAATATAATGTTTTCACACTCTGATCACGCTCAACATCCAAAAGAGAAACTCATGTTTGTGTCTTCTGCTTTTACAGGCCTGTGGTGACTGACAGTGACATAGTGTCTGTAAAGATTAGTAACAGAAAGATTCAAACTGACCTGCGATGATGACGGAGTCGGTCCGGGACGGTCCGAACTTCAGCGTCATTTCATGTTTGTGTTTGTGCACGGCCAAGTGGTCCTCATTTGTGAATCTCTGAAACATCAAAATGAATATAGATCCTTTAAAATAATATCTTTTCAAGATACCAAACGACAGTTTACATAAGGGAACAAACATAGACAAACAGAGGAAAAAGTTATTGAAAGGCGGTTTTATAGAGATGGGTTTTCCATGCCCTGTCATGTCTAAAATTCCGGAACAGAGGCAAATGGAGGCAAAAATGACACAGACCATAACAAATATTCAGAGATTAACTGACATCAGATCTAAATGCTAATCGTTTTTAAATAAGTACCAGTTTTGAATTTGTAGGGTATAAATGTCAGTTAGTTTGCTCTATTACAAAGGATGATGATACTATTTTGCAGCCTAAAAACTGTATTTGAGCTTCACAAGAAGTATAATTTGTGGTGAAAGATGTAATTAATCTGTAGATGAAATGAAAAACTATTGTAGGGTAAATAATTTTATGGTAGTATTTGTCCAGTAAAACCTATAAATCAAGATTTTGCTAGTAACTAGTCCCATTTATGTATATTATAATTTGGTGTTTTGGTTCTCAAGACAATTATCCAGTAAGAAGGCAGAATGAGCCTCACATGAATCTCTCATTTGGGTTGAAAGATTCACTGCTGAAATCCAGTTGGTTTAAACCTAAAAGGACTCTCTGATCTGAATCCTCACTACCTAAACCCCAGCACCTGCAGCCAATCATTAATCAGTGCTAGTGCAGCCCCTGCAGCTCAGTGAGTGAATTCTGGAGGATCTGAGCTTTCACATGAGACATGAGTTGTCCAGGTTTAGGCATATTTGTGATTGTAATACCTTTTTAAAACAGTAAGAGCCCAGGCTGCATACATACAGGCTACATATGGACCTTTAAAGGTCTATATTAACATAAAGTGTTAAAGTATTAAATGGCTGCTTGACCTGAAGACACAGCGCAAAGTCTTAAAACCTAACCAAACCTAAATATCCCATTACAATTATCACAGTCTGATAATCTCCATATGTATATTCAAGTAGTCCTGTCCATTATGTGAGTACCCACAAAGAGAGAGCAGAGGTGTACTGTTCCTTGTGTCTTAAAGGCTTTGTATAGGCACATCACAGCCCCAAGGCACCAACTCAGATTACTACTACACATAGATCACAATTACTACTGTGGACTGACACTTCACCGCACATGTAGTAACAAAAACAAGACATGACATTATTGGAGAGACAGTTTGACGACTAGGCAGCTTTTGTAGGGTAATAAAAATATAAAACAACAACTTTACAGAAGACTTCTTTCTAAATATGCCGTTGTAACAGCATAATTGACACAATTCTGAACTGTAGTGGACAACAGAAACCTACCATTCAGTAAAAATCTGTTATTAAAATGCTTTAAAATGATTAAAACATGACCACTGACAGGAGGAAGTATTTCCATGAGAAATGTGATCAAACTATAGAGGCACAAGTGATCCTTATATATATATGCATTTTTGGAGTAAATATGTAGTGTATTTTACATTTTTTTAAAAATCTGTATTGTACCTATATCATACAAACAATTAACTTTGATATCCCATTTCATTAGTCAGTTTGTTTTTAAACTGGGGGAGAAAATGAGGCTATGGTGGCACCGTGGCACCATTTACTCTCGACATAAACATCACAGTTTGGCAGTGCAATTCCAGCTCCCACAGATGAATGCTGTCGTTGTGTCCTTGGACAAGACACTTAACCCACCTTGCCCCCAGTGTCTGTGTGCACTGGTGTATGAATGTGTGTGTGAATGGGTGAGCGGTTCCTTGATGTAAAGCGCTTTGACTGCCTAGAAGGTGGAAAAGCGCTATATAAAAATGTGACCATTTACCATTTACCATAGTGCCGCCATCACACTGGATAAGGTGAATAGGAAATCTCAAAATGCTAAATACATAGGGTTTGTCTAAAGGACTAAAGTTGCATATTATTCATGTGCATAACTATAAATAATAAATGTCAATGTGTTTACTAAGATTAGTCAAAAACATATTTGGACTTCTTCTCCCAGCAAATGTGTTTCCCTTTTGCACATACTGTAACTGAGGTTTTGAAGAACTGTATTGTTCCTGCAAAAATAAATAAACAAATAATAAATATGTTACTCCTAACTAGCAGTATTAAATATTTTCTGATAAACTGGCTAAAAGTTAGACAAACTAAATTCCTTTTAATTAAAGGTACAGTGTGAAACTTTTCTGATGGAGGGCCCTTTGCTTGGAATGTTCCACAATATGGCATTAAACTACATTCAGGGTTGCACCAACACCACATCAAAATTGTGACTAAACTGGAACTAAAGCCAGAAATAAACCAAGACTTACTGTGAGCAGACTTCCCTCTACACATATCTGAACCCTTTACCGTAATAATGTAATGCCCTTTTAGCATATTTGAATGTTAAAGAGCATCTACAATTTCTAACTGTCTCTTCTCCGATTACTAATGATCAGCCATTACTCAGATTAAAATCCATCCATCTTTTCTGTAGAAGTGGAGAGGTGAGTGAGTCAAAGCGGTAGGAGGAACATGCTGGCCGTGGCGGTGGCCTATTCACCATTCCTACAGACTATTTTGGGTCGGGCGCGCCACTGTTGTGCGTTCTGTCGTGAGAGAGCGCAGTGGAAACAGTCAAGTGTCGAGCTGAATATTTATAGCAGCGACAAGCAGCGGCATCACCTACACAACTACACTTAGACAAACTTCTGATCCACAAGGGAAATTACCTCAACACAATAGTTCACACATTACAACAGGAATAGTAATGCAACCATAGCAACGAAAAGGTAATTACATTCAAACTTCTACCGCACATGTTTCAGTTGGGTCTTTTCTTCCTCACAGTTTGCTGATAACTATTATGAGGATTAGCTCCCTGCGCCACTGTAAATCCTGGATATCTCCGTACGGGACAGTCCGGTTGTTGCTGAGTGAGAGGAGGGAGAGAGGAGAGGTGAGGGGGGGGTGAGGCGGGGAGGTGGGTATCGCACAGCTGCCAGAGTCTCACCACACGACGATCCCAGACATGTTTATACAACACTGGACACTCAAACAACACCGGGCCACTGCTACTGACGGAGAGTGTGTCTGCGATCAATTGTCACTTTGTCCTGAAAAGCCTGCACTGCTCCCACTGTCAACAACATGTGCAAAAATGTCACAAACCACACATAGAGAAGAAGAGAATGTAAAATGATCAATACATAATTATCAATATTTTATACCTTTAGTACGTAGATGGTAAACTAAACAGGAATGATAAGAGTAGGCCTGTTACAATAAATACTATATCGACTTTTCCTTCAATGCATGACCCATTTTTATTGTGGGGACTTTTTCTTTGTACTTGTGGGAAATCTTTGTTTTGTTTTTTTTTGCAATACCATGACATTTGAGCTGTAGAAGGTCGAGTTAATCACCTCTATGACTCATTATCGATACAAACTAACTACTTAAGTGTTGCATTCTGCTATTTCTGATTTTTTTTTTTACAACATTGTACATTTAGAATATGGTTTTGGGGACAATTCTGCTTTATCGTTTGGTTTCAATATTATCATTAACATCTATATTTACTTCAGCAATATAACGCACTTCAAAGTTTTTCATTGTAACAGGCCTAGACAACTTGGAATATCACAATATCACACTTACGATTACTGACACCATGGCCGAACAATAGCGCAATCCGTAGTTCATTTTTCACTTATTTTGTGTAATTACCAGTCCTCTATTGTGTGACCAGTTTTATATAATTTTCATATAATCAAAGTAAGCAGCCATAAGCAGCCAGATAAAAAAGCTGTTTACAATTAGGTTTGCTTATTTGGAGTATAGGTTGGATTAAATGACTCATAATTATTATTTTTACTCCAGTGATCTTGACCTCCCAGAGACAGCACATATGAACAAGCATCAAAAGACTTTTAAGAGCTCGAATTCAGTCCAAAACACTTGACTGATATAATGATACATGGAAAAAGAATCATGTTTACAAAAAATCTAATAGAAGGCCAAATTGTAATTCCCAGTAAGTGGCTTGTTATTTGATGATTAGAAAAAACATGGAGCCTTCAAAGTGGGAGAATGAGGTGTGAGTGGAGTTGGGATGTGATCAGAAGAAAGTTCCTGAATCACAAAATTGCTTCTTGCTCAAACCCCAGGAGGTCATTGCTGGTCTCACGACACTAACCCTAACACAGACAGCGCTTCCTGTGGAGAGGCTTTTATCACTTGTGATGTAATAATCATTTGGTATAATTGGAGCGTGCGCAGACAACGGTGCATGTTTTTGGCGTGTGCGTGCTCACTACAGCTGGGGGCTGAGTCACAGACGCAGGTTCAAACAATAACTGCCTCTGATTAGTCACATGGAGCTGTGATTCACGGCTCCAGGAGACAGTCTCCAGAGCTGCTGTGTGTGTGTGTGTCTGTGTGAACGCAACTGTTGCATAAAGAGGCAGACATAACACACGCTGGTGAGGAGACTCTATTCAAACTACACACATGCAGTGGAAGTGTATTCAGGCTGTGTTGGTATGTGCTACGGGTCTGCAACAATGAATATATATCATAAATGGACAAAACTGCAGTGGTTGTCTTGGAGATTACAATATAGCGGCTTTATCGTCCGTAACAAAAAGTGAAAAAAGAACTGAAATAAAACAAACTTGCAATGTAATCTTTCAAACAAGGATATAAAGTGATATTACGGCACTTTTCCAGGTAATAAAGCGCACATTCATTCATTATTTGTGCGAGAATTGAACCTCAACCAATCAATATCATCAAAACGTTAGAGTTTGTCACTTATAGCGAGGACCATGGTTGTCGTGGTACCCATAGCCTAATTTTCTCCCCTCATAAAGCAAGCTGGACAAAAAGTTAAAATATGAAATGTGCTTTACCTGGTATAATTGCATTTAATGTCAAACTCAATACCTCCAAATAATGTATTTTGTATGAAAAACACATATAATCTCAACAGAAAAATCTGGGAAATACTGACTATAAACCAAATGTAACTTCATCCCAAGTCATTTAGTCTCATTATGTTTGGAGCACTGGTTTAAACAGAGAAAAACACAGCGGATTGTAAAGTAGCACCTTTTCTATTGTGATGTATTCATTTCAAGTGTATCCTGTGAACAGCCTCTCACTTCCAGGCCATAAACTCCACACCCGCGACAATAGCGGAGATGAAAGCAGCAGACTCACCTGTCCACAGCCTGGAGCGGTGCACACAAAAGGTCGGTCGTCCCCCATCTTCGCAAAGAGCCTGCAGTGTATCTGTGGAAGAGCAGAGGAGGAGAACATGGCTGCAGATTTGTTCCTTAAATCTGTGAATGAAGTAAGCAGCAAATCCAAAATCCAGAAGGTGATGCTGCGGGCTGCTGGTGCTGAGCCCGAGCGGGGAGTTGAATAGTATTTAAAAATAACCCAAGCGAGGAGGAAAACAGGCAGAGGGAGCTAGACCAAGTTTCCCTGGTGACACTTCCTTCACACAGGGGGCTCTGGTCGGCCAATGAGAGACAGTGTACAACAGGACTACAGCCTCCACTAACACGATGTACTCTGCCTAAGCTTCAACTGTGTGCCTGTGGTCCCCTCCTCCTGTCAAACCACTCCCTCTGCTCACCTTTCGTGTACCTCCCAGCCCTCCTCCACCCCTCAAACCCCCCCCACACGAACATACACACACATACACACACTCCTCAGTCAGCTCTGATTCAGCAGCAGCCTCTGGCACTAGTTGTACACTTTCAGACTTCTGATATTAACAGCTGGTGAAGACACATAAAACTAGGGCGCTGCAATTAGTTTTAATAGAGTCATTTCAGGGCTGCAAGATTAACTGTAATCAAACTGAAATTGCAATTTGAATAAGCACAATTAGAAAATTGCAAATGCTGAAATTTTTGAAGTACCATATATTCCTCCACCAAAACACAAAATGCCCTGTTTTATTCTGTAGTTTAGATTTGAACAAACACGGTCTGAAATGTGATTCTTGTATTAGTTTGTCAGTTCATATTTCAGTTTTTGTCAGTTCTTCCAGACACATTTAAAATGAACTTTTAACAAAATGCTAATATTAATAATCATAAATCTAATTGCAGTTGTAATGCTTGTCAGAAAATTCACAATTAGATATTTCTCCCAAATCGTTCAGCCCTAGTCAGTAAAAGCATGTTGTTTGGAGCAGAGTTCACACTTTGGAGGATAAATATTACATGTAATAACAGTCTGTCTTCTTGTTTATGTTCAGAAAATAACCCCTTGACGCCATTTCATTAGTTCAAATAAGACAAAATTAAACCAATCAATGAGGAGAAAAAATCTTGATTAATCGTATGTCATATCACAGTTCTGCATAAAACCCAGTTCAAACTCTGTAAATGTGAATTACCATTAACATTCGAGTCAGTTCAACAAAAGACCAGTTTAAAAATAAGCAAATCATAGCCACAACTGTAGTAAACATGCTCCTTTTGTTTGTTTGCTTTTTCTGTGAAATCACTCTGATGATCATGCAGATATTGGCCTGTGTGCACTTCTGTTCTCAATTCCCTTTCCTGACCAAATACTGGAGATGACAATTGAAACTAATCAGTAGAGCTGAACGGTCTGGGGGAAAAACAGTCCAACTGCAAATCTTCTTGCGATTACATTTGCAATTTATGTATAAAAAGTAGGATTCTGTTCAGAGTGTGCACTGTAAATAACTCCTGGAGCATTAACATTTGAATGAAGACTGGAATTCAATTCAATTTTATTTATATAGCACATTAAAAAAATATATAAACTGATAAACTAATACACGAATCCCATGAATTTCAGAACATGTTTGAATCTAAAAGTTTGATCTAAACAACAGGTGCTTCAACTTCAACTATGAAGAAAGGCTGTTTTGTTCTTTGCAGAGGTCATTCCATTATCTAAAAACCTGCAGCCTTTGCGATTTGACAATTACACAAGCTCAAATAGCTATTTCGATTTGCAATACTGTGATCATTGTGCCCAAAAAGTTGTATGTTGATATCAAGTTTGCTATACTTTGCTAAGATTAAATGTATGAAATTTGTATGAAACATGTTGTAGGTTTTATGTGCATCTAAACTTGTGCACAACTGTATTTAAAAACATGGTATATAACACACTAGTGATAGAGAAGAAAGCCCATTTGAAACATGGCCCATCTAACAGTGCGTCAGAGCTACAAATGTCACAGTCTGTAGGTATTTCTTGGCCCAAAGCAACTGAATTCTCACTATTTGACTATTTAAAGCTGCGTAAACAGGCGAGTGTTTGCACGCTGCTGTTTGGTTTCACTGATTTTTATGTAACTTAAATCTTTACGGGACAATATGTAAAAACATTGTCACCAAAGTGTTACCATATTGCATTACTGTATAATAAACTTCCTTCAAAATCTGAATCAGAATTAAAGAGTTGTTCCCGGATGCTGTGACGTCCGTAATTATTACACAATACCGCACAGCTGACATGCACACTCCATCCAACAACATGTGGGACCTTTGTGTGTAACAAGAAACAAATGCTCAACAAGAGGCCACATAAAACATAACAGGGGACACATAGATAGAGTACCAATACAACAGACTTTCACATATGTCCAACACAGAGACTCTATAAAGAGGTGGACTACAGGCGTCGAGACTAGCAGTTATAGGGGCAAATTTGGAGCTGAGGTCTCTCCCGGGTCCTGTTCAAACCCTCCTTACGATTAGCTGTAAGATTCTGTGCAATGCTCAGCCCACAAGCCTACGCCACCCATGCTCCCACATGACAATTTTTCATAAATATACAAAAACATGATACAAAACTGTACACAACAACTTGATAAACCTGTTGCAATGTGTAGTAGTTGCATTAGCGTAATGCACGCTGATTGTGTTGTGATAGCACTCTGAAGGGGAAGTGACTTAGCGGGGAGCAAAGACAGGAGTGACTCAGTAAAACTTATAAAACATGTTAATACATTTATAAAAGGTAACATGGTGATTTAAATATGTCCTTTGTTAGTAGTTAATACGCCATAGAAGTAAAATAACTCCAACTTCAATCTTTAACTTTTTTTTACTTTTTGGGGGTTTTTTTGCATAATTTCCTCAAAACTTAGGATCTATTCCAATTTACAGCAAAAACAACGTTCTCCCTCACAATATGACACACAGAACATTACCAGTCTGTGAAGGTAAATTCAGTATTCAGTGCCTCACACTATTCAATTTTTCAGCTGCCACATAACTCTTAACACATATTTATAAGCTCTATCCTGTTATTTGCTTCATTATGTCCCACATGATTTGACTGATCCACGGCATCATAAGTAACCTGTTTATTACGTTCTAATTGAGAAACATTTGAGAGTAAGTGACTGCACTGGCCTCTCTCTGCACATGGAGTCCTTCAGAAGTCACTGGGACACATTATTCACAGTTTTGGCCAGGCCTAAATGTCTGAAAGTGTTCCCAAAGTTGAACTCAGACAGTTTTCCTCCATTTTCCCTCCTTTAACCCGGAGCTCTGAGCCAAACACATGATGAGTGCTGAAAACTGTAGGCTGGATGTAATGATCTCCAATTTAAGAGTTTTAAACATTGGGCTGATGCTTTAACTTCTGTACTTGGCACTATGAGTTTGGAAATATTTCTAAGTACAACTTTTCTGACATATCGCAGTTGTGATTACTAGATAGGGCTGTGCAATTGATCAAATTTTAATCTATTTGCCAATATTACACTTCAAATGCTTTTTTTTAATCAAGAGATCAACAGCCAATCATCTGTCAGTAATTGTGGTTTGAAGCAGAGTTCAGACTTTGGAGGAAGAAATTGGAGAACTGTTTTGTTTTAAATGGTAGTCATTAAAACTCGGTCTTATTTATGTACAGGAAATAAATATTGAAATAAATAAGACCAAAAAATTATGATCAATCAATGAGTAGAGAAATTGTTGTTAATCGACTTGTACTCACAAATTCGTACAAATAAATATTATAATTTGATTAAGTAGCGGCACTGTTTAAAACATTTCTGAACATTTGCAGAAACTGACACTCACAAAACATCACTGTTTACAAAAGAGTTGTCTGAAAACCCACAGCAGTGCCAAAGTCTCCTGTGTTCACTTAGTACCCTCAGATACTGCAATGTGAGTAATCTAGTTTCAGTTCTTCTTTTCCATTTATAGTAGTTTGGATTTTTCTCTACAGTATTGAGAAGTTGGCTGCTGATAGTTCAATAAGAGATTAAGACAAAATGTGTACTTGTACAGGTTAGAGTCAGCTCTTTCATTTCAAATGTGCATTGACCTGGTGTTTTTATTAACTTTTGTGTAACGATGACATCGGTAAACAGATTTCTTTTTAGCTTCCTTTTTCTTCTCAACTTTTCTTCACAAACTGCCACTTGACTGGTGTGAAATGATGATAAATATTTACTAAAGGTACTGCTAACAAAGCTATAATTAGAAATATGCACTTAACTGATGAAAACTGTATAATAGGTGTGATACTGACACACAGTCATTTTGTGTTCATCTTGTGGCTACTCTTTACAGAAGGAGTCCTACAGTGCTACAGTCTTCCTTTTGTGCACAAATGAGCAGAGCTGGTGATTTCTGGCAGACCTCCCTGATTCAGCGGCAGCGCAGTGTGTTTGTGCAGAGAGCGGTGTGCAAACGGGACCCTCGTTATACCCCAGGTGTGGAGGGGGAAATGGGCACATCTGGAGGTGAGAGGGAAACCCAGAGTTTACATCTGAGCACAGACATGCAGGGCTGGAGCCACTGGCACTCAGCTCAAGTATGCACGCTGGCCTGTTTGAGGGAAAATACCAACTAATATGTTAAACCTGATTAAAACAGATGTGTGCTGTGGGACAGGGTGAAGAAGAGGGAGCTTTGTGGTCGGGGTCTGAAGCACCAGTAATGCACATGCTATTACGTCTTTTAAATCATTTAGGGAGGGTTCAATTCTGATTTAATGAAATACACCTATAACTAGCTATATTACTACCATAGTGTTAAATATACGTATTTAAATAATTTATTTTAAGAAGCTGAAATTCTTATTTTTTATATACCAATATTTTCATGACAGGACAGGGAGGGCTATAGCATTGAATGGTGAAGACAGTGTGGTAACACATTCACCAAACTGTCAAAGGCTAGGCCAGTGATAAAGGTGGAGTCCATTTGTGCTGCATATGTGCTATGTCTCTACCACTGAGCCATATTGAGTCAGAATGTTTTACTAGGCTCTGTCTCAGTGACATTTAGAGCCATCAGTTCAATTCTGACTGTCTACACGACTATACGAGACACAATAAATCAATCTGCTTGTTACTAGTGTCTAGAAGCACCGATATTCATTACAGACATGAACCTGAGGAGGTCCACCTATTTTCGCCTGCTTTGCTCCAAGGTGACATGGAGGCGCGCTGTCGCTCTGAGTGAAACTTGGGTTTCTCCCGACTCAGCAGGTGTAAGGGGAACAGGTCCTGGCTATAATCGGCCACAGCCCTCCAGTGTTTGATGCCGCCTGCTAGGAAACTGACTAAACAAACTGTATTAATAGCCCTCACGGCAGCCATGAC
Source organism: Periophthalmodon schlosseri (assembly GCA_000787095.1). Taxonomy (NCBI): domain Eukaryota; kingdom Metazoa; phylum Chordata; class Actinopteri; order Gobiiformes; family Gobiidae; genus Periophthalmodon; species Periophthalmodon schlosseri. Next base: position 119,211 of record KN485162.1, on the reverse strand, counting down.
GGTGGAATCTGAGGCTTGAGTTGCCAAAGGGAAAGGGAGACCCCGCGAACAGAAAGACAACAGAGACACAGGGTGAGGGCCAGAGCACAATCAAGCAGCCTGTTCTCAGATACTATCACAGAAATTTACCATCAAACTTTGAGTAATGTTTCAAATGGATAGAAGTTACAGAAAATTGGATTTGGGGGAAAATAAATAAATTTGTGCAATTATGTTTAGTGAGTAGGTAATTGATATCTAGATATTTTCATGGTGTGTTTTTTAAAATTGTTTTTATTGTAAATGAGCCTGCCACATTTGAATAAAAAATCACATTTGCTGGATCAATGTTTTTATTTCTGGCTTCTTGCAATCTGCTTCACTGCTGTTATCAACTGCCCATTGTTTTGCATTTACATGGTTTACATTTGTGTCGAAACCATCTTAATGCAATCCACGGTTGGTTCTGTAAAGTATTAATAGCATTTGCTGGATCGCCAATGAAATATTAGCAACAAGTGTGGCTCCGAACACAAAGAAGAGGGCTGTAGCTGGGCGTGTGCAGCTGCCGTATATATTTATGTAAGCAGAGTGAACCTGAGATTTGGTAAATGGAACAAATGAAATCCAATCGCAGCGTCTGCATAGCTAACAAGGCCTAAAGCTAAAGCTACTCTACACTATGACAAACAATACGGGACAATACGCCAAGACTCAGGGACGATTTCCAAAACTTAAGATGCAGCCGTTTTTTACATGTGGTTTAGACCTTTAAAAAGCTGCGAGGGAGGGGTGTTTTGTTCTGTATCTACAAAGCTAAAGTCACTGGATGTTTTCAAGCGTGTAAATAATACACAGCCTTTGGTGTGGACCATTGTTTCTCGGTTTATGGCTTTGTCCAGGGAAAATTAATTACACAAAACAATGACAATAGCGGACTTTTGAGGGGTGACATTAGCCAAGGGGCACAGATAGGAGAAGAAAGACAGACACTTCTGGGCGGAAACGCTATCTCTCGTTCCAGCAGGTGTGTAACATGATCAGGTTTTTCAGTTTTTGTTGAAAAATTAAATCTGACTGTTGCATTTGACCGCACACGTTATAGAATGGTGTTTCCTCTGGCGTTGGACTTGTTTATGTGACGGAATGAGGCACAACTTTGCCAATAACATGACCTACATTCCTAATGAAGGTGTTGACATGCACAGGGATGCGGATCCTGGGGCGTCCGGGAGCTCACGTTGCAATATGGATATCATTATTACTTGAGGGGACTTCGAGTTGCTTTGAGTCTCGTCTTGCAGCAAAGCCTGACTATCGCCACAGCAACTCCTGAAGCTAACAAACAGATACAAGCTCCACTGTGGAACTTTTCAAGGATCTGATCAGGCCTTCTGTGGCCCAATGCTACAAACAAACCTAAAAATACTGGAAAAGCTGTATTCTCAATGCTAATATTGATGCTATAATAAACACAACAGCATGCATTTTACTTATATTTATATATTTTCATGTGGTCATACTGCTTCTGAAAATGTTCAAGACGATACCTGCTCAAAAGAGTATTAAGGTTTGATAATAGTTTTGTATTGACTCATATCTGGACAGCTATTTTTGACAACCTTAAGATACAATCACTACAGTCATCACATTGTTATCTAGACTGTATAGACTCCAAAAAAGCATGAAAAAATAGGTTTAATAAAAGCAGCAGCCTAATTAAATAAACAAACAAATAATAAAATAAAATAAATAAAACGTCTGTATATATTCTATAAAGATGTTCTCAAACAGCATCACCTGAGCTTCATCTGAGTCAAATTAAGTAAAAATAGTAAATTCACAGCCAATCAAATGTCTAAATAATTAATCAAAAAATCGTAATCAACGGACTTTCAATTGGTCGATTGTTCAAATAATTGTTAGTTGCAGCCCTACAGGCAATAACAATAAGACCCGTCACTCTGAACAGGACTCCTACTATTTTAACAAGAAATAAACCATCTCTTTCTGTAAGGGAATAATCAAAACAATCTGTAGATTGAACATTTATGAATGTTTCAGACTATTATAACTAAATGTGCCAGGTAAGGAAAAAGAGAAATAATTATTATTTTAATAAAACATTTATAGCAGGCCCTAAATAAAACATTATTTTTTAAAGCGTTAACTTAAGTATGGCTCAGGCAATCACAAAACAAACTCATAGGTATAAAAAAATACAAATAGACATCTAAAAATCTGTTCAATTAGGATGGGATGTTTTTCATCTTTATAGATAAGTAATACTGTAAACAGAAGTGGGAAGAGGGAATGCCACGGTCAAAGAAATCCCCAAACCCTGCTAAAGTTAGTTCCCACTTTGAGACAGCGCTGACTGCTTTTTTATAAAGTTTCTTCTGCCACCATTACCTTCTGGCTGCAAAGCGTAGCCCCACCTTTTCCCGTAACCAGACCGCCTTTTCTTTTCTGCTATTGGCTATTAAAGCGTCAATCAACGTGGACGACAGCCTAAGACCCTGTCACTAACATCAGAAAGCACTTTCTAATTGGTTAAAACCACGAAATCAACTTTTTGTATCCACGAAAAACTGCTACTGGCGAGCTGCGGCGGCTAACAACAGGCCAGAAGCAAACTAATGTGTAACAACGAGGTTATTACATATTTCTTTCCATGACAATGGAAAGGGAATAACGATCAAAGTCTATACAAGCACAAAAGCAGGATTGTGGATGCATTAGCGTTTCCAAATCACAAACAGCACGATCGCTTACATGTATTTGGTTAGCGGACAGACTCCAGAGCAAAGCGAGTCCCGAATGAAGCGTTGTACAGCTACAGTAGTTCTGACAATGATGAAGACAAGCTTGATTCAAAGCGAGAAAATCTTAAAACTGACGCTCACAACACTGCAACATGGCCTGAGTACATACCCTTCCAACATGTAGTGAATTAAAAAGGTTATAAAGTGTTTACAAACTTACCCTTGCACCCCTCGCTCGGCTCCCCTCTCCGCTGCTCTCTCCTGGAATTCGACACTCCCCTCTTCAACGTCCAAAAATCGCGAGAGTTCAACTACGAGATTTGCAGACACTTTTGACTTTTATTATAGTGAAGCCACACCACTTTGTTTTGTGCATGAATCTATGATTTTGTGTCCTAGGCTGAATTATTAAAGGCGCACTTTACAAATTTTCTAGAGGGGTCCACCACCTGCTTGTCCCCATCGAGAAGTCATAGTTTTGTCTGTAATATTCCAAGATATGGCATTATACCTTAAACATGCACTCTTACTGTGGACCCCAAGTAGTAATGAGGATATCACTAAGGTGGATTCAGAATAAAGTGGGATTGTCTCTTCACAGATATGACCTGTAACTTGCCTGTAATAAGACCGCTTGTCTCCATAGAGAAAAGTGAGTTTAATGCCATACTATGGAATATTCTAGGTCAAGCAATGATATCTATCTATAATATCATTGAGACAAGGAGACTTTCCACCAGAATAGGGCATCTTTAATGTCACAAGAATAAAGATGTTTCACACAAGCTAAATAACCTAAACCACACCTAAACTATATCTAAATACTTTACTTATTCAACATGTACGTATAACCATTTGGGTATTAACAATAATGCTCAAGGCCGACACTTCTAATTTGATCGGTTATATGCAGCCAATATTTTTTCTGCAGTTTTTATGCTCGTTTACATCCACAAACTCATTATGTATTTCAGACATATACTTTGCCCTGTATGGTTTCTGGTTTAGGACAGATTTAATCAGCGCCTGGGTCCAAATAAGTTAATAAGCTAAAATGTGCTACAGTTAATTGTGACTCAATACAGGTGTAGTCTCCTTTTAATGTATTGTTTATATGTTTAAGGAAGCGTTATTCATGCCTTTGTTTCCTTCCTGAAAACTAACCCAATTCTTTCTCTATGGGAATGTACGTCCTGTGGTCTGTGTGAGGAGTACAAGCCAGCATAGTATGGGCCCCAAGCCAATGCATATGTTAGATTTGAATTAGATTAGAAGTGGTGAGAAAACAGGAAATTATCCCGAACTCCCATCAAAAGGTGATCAGATATCCTCTGCAAATAATAATAATGTATTTACCATGCATACAACATGACTGAAACAACTGAATTTGACAACACAGGAGAGCCCTCTAGTGCATGTGTCTAGAACCACTTTTACAAGATGAGAGACAGTGCTTAATTGTAACACAAAAACAACTTAGGAATTTGACCTAGACCATGCACCATTACATTTAGGAAAATAACATAAGCTTTGAGGACTCAATGAAGTATATCGTTTGATAGAAATATGTCTACTTTTATTAACAACATAAAGCACAAGTTTGTTTGTTTTTTTGGTTTTTTTTTTTAACAAGACATGAACTAGAAGGCCATTTTACACAAACTATTACACAAAAAGTGTTCTGTTTTAGACAAATGCCATAACCAACATAACAAAAACACATTTCTAGCTTATTTAATAATCTTTAGCGACACATTAGAATTCATGCTGTTAATGTAACCGAACATAAAATTGCATTAGATTATTGTGGTTTTTTTAAACATAGACTAAAAAATCTGTCCTACCCCTCAGGTCTTGGCAACTGCACCTTAAAATAAAATAAAATTCTCAACATATAAAGTAATATAATCACAAACATTTTTTCAGTTTTTACATTGTGTTGGACTGGATGAACAAAGCTGCGGTTCTTAATAAAATAAAATAATGAGGTTTAGCACTTGAATGTGCACCCTGAATTGAAAACCTGATGGAAATGGCAAAGCAAACAAAAATCTTCAATTATAATAGCAAAGCTAATTCTGTTCCTTGAGGCTGTGTAAATTCATGTAAATAAATGTAAATATTTTCCAGTAGCAGCAAGTAAATGGCCAGCCAATTTCACTCAGCCTTTGCTTGGAAGTCATCAAGTATTGCAATATTAGTACTTAAAAACCTAAAATTAGAAAGTCTGAGCTACACTAGTTTCAAAGTATTTGTAATAAATTCAAAATGATGTGTGTAAAGTAAAAATCAAGCCTTTGATTGTGTAAAAATGTTACATTTAAAGAAAGGCAGACAAACAAAATGCCACAGCCAGGAGTCAGTATTTTTGCAGACGCAGTGTGTGCACCATGTTTTCATGATCTTTTAATGTGCGTGTTCAGTCTCTTAGCAGTAGATAGTCTTTGATAGTCTCGGGTAAAGGAAGTTCTTTCACTGCAGCAGGGAGGAACTGTACCCCGAGGCTCTGGCGCACGGCACATCGAGCCAGAGAGCGCAGAGAGGGCGCCTGGGCCACCATGTTGCTCAGCCTGGCCAGCAGCTGAGGGTCTTTACTCAGCTCCCGGGGGAGGGTCCCGTCAGCGCGCCGGATCTCAAAGCGCCCTGCTGCACGGCAAAGCAGCTCCAGACACTCCTCCTCCTGTTCAGTGCCCAGGCCTCGGGCCAACAGAGCCACCAGCCTGGAGATGGGAGTCTGCCCCTTCAGGTTGGTCACATGCACCTGAGCGCCGTACTCCAGCAGCACTTTGACACTCTCCAGGTTGCCCTTCATGGCGGCCCAGCTCAGAGGGGTGTCGTTGTTGTAGTCCCGGGCGTTGGGACAGGCCCCGCTCTCTAACAGGGCACGCACACACTCTGGGTTGTCTTTGAAGGCAGCCCAGTGCAGAGGGGTGTCCTTGTTCCCATCCAGAGCATTTGGCAGGGCCCCATACTCCAGCAGCAGTTCCACACAGCTCTCATCCTTCTCTGCTGCGTAGTGCAGAGCTGTGCGGTTGTACCCATCCAACGCATTCACCTGAGGAGGACACCATTAATTAGCATCACCTGTCCATTTTTCCACATTTAATGGGAGGGTACATAGCCTGCACTCTTTCTGGTTTAAAAAGGAACCACAACTCAACCTGGGTGAGCACATACAAGTTTTTCCCCATTCTCAGTATATGGACTGGCCATGCCTCATATGAAAGTTCAGAACCTCCAGACTTCACTCACTGAGGCACAGAGGTCCACGTATAGCACCAGAGAAGTGTGTCTGTGCATATCCAAGGGGGCTTTAGTCGATTGAAGCCTGTTATAAGTTTGATCAGGTGAGGGGGTGGTGTGTGTTTTGGGATAAATGCTGAGTATTGCACATGAACAAGGACCAAACCAATAGTGAAGTAAATAGAACCAAATCTAGTGTGTACTGAGACTGCATCATGGAGGGCAGAACACATCAACATGGTGTGGCATGGTACCCCCATTAATTTGGCATATTTATTTCATATGCTTGCACACACTTAGTAATGTTTATTAAATATTTCAGAGAAATCATAATGCTCTCCCTTTATGACAAAAAATTAAGTGTAGAAGTGTAAAAATGACCACCCCTCCAACAACAGGCCTCACAGATGTCTATATTGCATTGTCTATGGTAGAAAGCCAAATCCTTACCTCAGCCCCTTTCTCCAAGAGCAGCTCTACGCAGTCAGCGTCTGCCACCATGCAAGCACAGTGCAGGGGTTTAAGAGTGCCATGCATTCGGTTTACATCAGCTCCCTTTAGACACAGCAAAAAAACCAAAACAAAACAAAAAAAAACTTAATATCCCAGAAAAATCCTTCTATAGCAGTGTTTCCATAGATTTTGTTAAGATTATGGTGGGACAAATTATTTTTATTTGAATTATTTAATCTCATTTCAAATTATGGGGTATAAACGTCCCTTACTGCCTAACTTGATCTTTAACTAGTCATTTTTGGACCAGTGTAGTGGTCTTTTATAAGTTTATGATAATACAATGAGCAACAAATTCATTTTGTTATGCAATATAGTCCAGGTTGTTTTTGGACTATGGGGGGCCACCGTAGTCTCCTGTAACAATGGGAAATACTGTTATAGTTGATATATAATGGTACAGAAAATAAATAAATATTTACATTTGAAAAAAAAAAAAGTTATAGAACTGTAATTAATATTAAATACACTGAGAACATTGGGGACCCAAAGTTCAGGGTCAGGAATCACATTCCCAAATTAGTGATTCCAAACCTGGGGTTACCAAAGCATCACAGTGGGTCCCCAAGGGTTCCCTAAAAAAGATATCCAAAATAGACAGCTTGAATTATAATGAAGAGATGGCATGTTAAATTGCTTTGATAATATTTATATCTGATTACGTTCTCTAACATCCTTCATAACCAAAATACAATTTTCATTTTCCTTAGACAGTAGTTTGTCAAGTAGAAGAAGGGTGGGGTCTCCAAAATACCCACTGGGAAAATAGGGGTTGCTGTCCTTAATCATACATAGATCTTGATTTATAAGGCCTACCTTTCGGATGAGGTCTTCAACATTGTCGTGTGGGAAGGAGCGGATGGCTGCAATTGTTCGGATCAACCTCTCAGACAAAGAGTATTTACTCTGAATACTTTGCATGATGTACCACATAGTAGAGCTCATGTGTAACAGAGGAGCATGGCACCCGGGCAAGGGTGGCACTACAGCGCTCTAAGAAAATAGAAAACAATACAATTTGCTAAATATTGTTTTAATTACTGGTAAATGGCAAAAGTTCAGAATAGTATATTAAATGATGATCAAGACATTATTCTTGTCACACACATCTACAATGGCAGAAATGTACAATGTAAAAGTGTTTCGCAGCTAGGGGGTTCTTGAATGATGTCAAAAAGAAGGTGTAATTGTAGTATTTGAATAAATAAAAATATGTTTAAGATGATTTAGACATCAGTACCATTAAAACAAGAAATATGTAATAAGTGTCACTGAACTCCACATTTATTTGCCAATTAACCGAGTTAGGGGATACTCGGTGTGAGAAAAAGCTTAGGTGAAAAAAATGTTGGGAACCACTGGAATTGTCGCCTATGATTTGTATGGTGATTTCATAATCTGTACACATAGGAGCCCATATACAAGAGACAGCAGTCGGTACAATTGGTACAGTATTAATACGCTAAACAATAATGAACAAAGAAGAATCGTGCCATCTGCGATCGTATTCTAAATAATCACAAATAAGTAATAAGTATTCTTGTAATTGCACAGTCGCTAGATGGGTTCACTTTAGCTGCATGAAACCAAGGCGGTGTAAATATGCTTACAGGCTGCTTTTACCAAGGAGGCTAGCTTGTTAGCATAAGAGCTCATATCGAGGAGCGAAGAACAATCGACTCACACAAAAGCAAAAACGACATGTCAAGTGTTTGAAGGATTTGGAAGCACGTCCCAGGTTGTTTACCGCAACATGCATGAGTAAATAGCAAGTGTTATAAAGATTCCATACCGTTTTTGGTCCACGATTTTAGGTGTGACAGGTACAGACTGCTGCTAACGTTACTCGCTTGACATAAACACTCACCACGTCACTCACAGACCACGCCCATCTCCTTCTCTTTCTCTGTGGGCTTTTATTTACATGTAACAACGGGCTAACGTGTATTGTTGTTCAAAGTTAATGCTACATTCTGCATTTGCCCGCATTAATATAAGGAATATTTATATTTAAACACTTTAATGCTTGGTGTAAGACCTTTCCTAATATAGAAAGTATTGCCACCAACATTCTACAGATGCCTTCAGTCCTGCCCATGTAAAGACTATGGGGAGAGACACTCAAATGTTTTCTTCAGTAACAGGCGAAGAGCCCCAAAGACGAGGGGAACTCTTTACAACTCAACTGAGCCACTTTAAGATAATGAATATATGTGATAAATGTCATTCTTCCTATAGTAAAATAGGACAAGTCATGCAGAAACCTAAATCAAACAACAGAATATAGCATATTGGATTTTATAAAATGTATATCTGAAGTCAAGTCAAGTCAAATTTATTCATAAAGCACATTTAAAAACAACCACCGCTGCCAAAAGTGTTGAACAAATGCAATATAAAGTGCAATCTTATAAAACACAACAAGCAAAAATACAATTGAACAAAACAAATACAAGAGTCCCGCTCGGGTCGTGTTAAAAGCCAGTGCAAATTAGTTATCAACAAAGATTTAAAAAAATATTTAAAGATTGGGCTGTCCTAATACCCAGAGGAAGATTGTTCTAGAGTCTGGGACCAGCTACAGCAAAAGCCTCTCAAAATTCTACTGGGAACATGAACAGACAGAAGCTTAGAGAGATAGAGAAGGGCCAACCCATGGAGACATTTAAAAACCATCATCAGAATCTTAAAGTCATTCCTGAATCTGACAGGGAGCCAGTGCAGAGAGGCCAGCACAAGAGAAATGTGCTCATATTTCTTGGTGCCCATGCGCATGCGCACTGCAGCATGTTGGACTAACTATAAATGGTGGATAGAGCCTTGGTCCAACCCAGAGTACAGGGAGTTACAGTAGTCTAATCTGCAGGTGATGAAGGCCTGAATGACACACTACAGGTCAGTACAAGGCAGGTATGGCTTTAGCTTACTGAATAAATGCAGTTGGTAAAAGCCAGATCTGACTACCTGGCTGATCTGTTGGCTCTTTTAAATTTGACCATCTAAAACACCAAGATTTCTGGCAGACTGATGGCAGTAGCAACTCAAAGACTCCAGAGAAGTTTTAGCATCAGATAAATCCTCAAATACCACAATTTCTGTTTTTGATTTGTTTAGCTTTAAAAAGTTTAGAGCCATCCAGTCCTTTACATCCTGAAGGCAACTTAAGAGGGTTTAGATGCTATGTGTGCTGGGTTTAAAGGGCAGGTAAACCTGCACATCATCAGCAAAACAATGAAAGGAAATTTTCTGTTTTATTAAAAAAGGGGTAGCATGAACAAAAAAAAAAAAAAAACAGTAACAGGCCTAAAATGGACCCCTGAGTAACCCCACAGCCAAGTTGGGCCATGTCTGAACTATGTGGACCGAACTGTACAGAGAAAGAGCTTTCTTCAAGGTATGATCTGAACCCCTCTAGGGCCACACCTTTGATGCCAGCATAGTTCTCAACACGCAAAATCGAAATTTGGTGATCCAGTGTCGAATGCTGCAGTCAAATCAAAAAGCAGCAACAGTGGAGGAACCAGTCAGAATAAGATTATTTTAAGTGCACTATACCTTTTATGATAGAGGGTCAGTCACCTGCGTGTCCCAATGAGGATGTTATTGCTTTGCCAGGAATGTTCCACATTAAGGCAATCTCCATGGAGACAGGCAAACTACCAGGTCAAGTTACAGGTCAGATCTGTGGAAAAGCAACCCCTTGTCACAGTAAGAAAGAATTGCTGTTGAACATTCCAGGCAAAGCAATAACGTCCATAGAGCTGACAGGCGTCTCTACTTACACACCTAAAAATGTTTGGCCTACCTACTACAGTAATTTTGTAATTTCTCATTTTCCACAAACCACATTTTCAATTAGAAATACAAAAAAGGACAGGACACAAAAAAGCCAAATCAAAATAATTTATTTTTGGTGACATTTCATACAGTTCTAGGATTGTGTCTCAAACACTTTGTTGATCCATTACTATATATTTATTTTTGCCACTCCAACCCCAAATTTAAAAAAAAAATAAAATAAAAAAATAAAAATAACCCAAACATGGAGGGGAAAAGCAATTCCTGTATTATATTTGCAAGCCTGTCAATAACCATTGTTTCTAATATGATTTCACATTACTCATGAGTAAGTTTCTTTTAAAAACAAGTTAGTGCATTTATTTAGACTAGACCACTAGCTGGCAGCTGCTCATACTCATTAATGAAAAATAAGAGGCCAGTGATTCATACTCCTTACTGCATTTCTACACTCAAGGTCAATGCATCAAGTATATTCGCAGCTTAAACGTCAGTATCATATGCGTGATTTTATTTAGCCAATGCGATTTCACACAACTTTGGGGAAACCAGCCTACCAAGATTGGGAGAAAAGCGTTGCGCATCAGAATTAATAAATAAAATTAAAAAGCAATACATACATCGCGTCAAACTTCTAAGTCAATCGGTTTTCAAAATAAAAAGAAATTAAACAGCAAACTCACCCTAAAAAGCACAAAAAGAATCTGGCGGATGCCTCCCTCTGCAAATTCAGCACTAGTACAATTACATTCTTCCATACACTTCTATAGTGAATGGTTATAATATAGCAAAGGCAACTACACCTCTACAGTTTCTTCAAATCCAGTTTCACTGGGCTAAAAGGTCTCCAAGACTACGATTGCTTTGTAGTCCTTGTCCAAAATAACAAAATCAAAACCTATCACACTATGATCGCAGGCAGCTGGCACATAGCACGTGAAAATGATTTCCGAATTGCTTTATACCCATTACATTTCTGCCGTTCATAATGTAGCCATCACTCTTAGTTATCAGCACACATCAGCCCATTGTCTTTGACACTATGTCTTTGATGAAACTTCACAGATATTAGCATAACCTGAATATCCTGTGTCACTGAAGAGCCAAATCTCACAGAAGTCACATCTTACAATTAACCTATATTTCACTTAGGAGACATTGTCCTACTACCCAAACAAACATGTAAACAGAGAACCTGACCAATGAACAAGACAACGCTCTGAATTCAGAGAGGGTAGATAGAAACTGAACATGAAAACTTGGACCAGGCCGAGCAGGTTCACCTGGCTGATGGGCCAGCGAGTACCCTAAAAGTGTATTCGTTAGACTGTGGCATAAAACAGTATGATATTAAGCCAAATCATGAACCAGGATCAAATACCACCAATCAGCACATGTCATTAATATACATAAGAATACCATAGTGTCCAGGCTCAGGACAGAGTCTATGAATTTCTGATGTGAAAAATCAAAAATGATCCATATCATTGCAGTGCAAAAGCACACTGTGGCATTTCAATCATTTTGCTTAACAGACATCAGCCAACCCTTCAGTTCAGTCATACTTGCAAATCTAAGCACACAAGAAAAAAAACTGATGTCTCTTTGCGTGTTAGTGATTTCTTTGTATTATGTACATGACATATATGCATGTTCTTTTCTTAGTGCATATGTTTGTTGCAAACCAACATCTATTCTTTTGAAATCAATGGTAGAGGGACACTTATACATGGCCCAGGATCCCACCTCATCGCGGTAGAGCATAAATGATATAATCTCCAGTTTTCAAAAATCCCACTTAAATTGTTTTAAGTATAGCAGGAGATATTAATTTCCTTTTCAAATCCTTAAGTCCTTCAAATGTCATTCAGCCCATTAGTCCTGGATGTCCCAAACTCCATCTTAAGTGTTTCTTTGGACAAGTTCCAGGTGGAAGGTGGCTACCATGTTGTTGCTTTTATGTTATTCATTTTAATATATTTATATATATCCATGTATATATTCATACATCTTTTTTGTATTTAGCTCAAGTCTTTACTTTGGCGATACTGGGGGGATATTCTGCTCTTTGCCAGTGTGCCTGTAGTTTCCCTGTGGGGAGCTGCGTCGAGCCTGAGGGGCACGCCTCTGATCCCTAAACTTGAGCCCCCCGGGTCCTCTTGGGCCGTTGCTGCGGTAGTGGCCTTGTGAGTCACGGTCCCGGGTTGAGCGGCTCTCCTTGCACTCCCAGCCGCCCTCCCTGTCATGGCCTTTCTCCTGTTTGTCTGCAGAACCGCTGTTGGAGCCCTCCTCAGATTTGTTGACCCGCAGTTCACGTAGAGGCTGCCCTGTCGACGAGCCAGAGGGGGCTGGAGCAGAGGCGGGAGGAGGGTCCTTAGGGGGGCGCTGACAAACTTCAGCATAACTTAGCTTGCGGGGCTCCTGCAATAGAGAGAACGTTTGTGCTTTTTCCAAACCTCATTTTCCAGAGTAAATGTCAATCAGAGGATGACCCTCAGATCTCATAATCTTGACGCTCATTGGGAAGAAGTAAACCTTCTAGACTTTGGCTCAGAGAGGAAAGGGGAAGGAAAAAAAAAGGATGAGAAAAAAGAATCAAGAGAAGAGCCAAAGTCTATCGGCTTATTTCCGGCAGCCCTCTATGCGCTGTAGATCTCATCACCAGGAACCTGTATTGAATAATGGTGGTGTGAGCATCAGTCTCACCTGTGTAGGTGTGGGAATAGTGGCTGTAGCAGTGGCCGGTGCCTTCTGTGCTGTGGGGGCAGACACTGTGGTGGGCTGAGGCCTGGCAGGCACTGACTGTGTGGAGGTGCTGTTGACTGGGGTGACTGGGACTCGAGGGGTCACTTTTGGAGGTGGGACCTCAGCTCTTTCAACCCTCTTCTCTTGACGAGGGGCACTGAGAGACATACTCAGTTATTTTGGGACCATGTCAAAATAATAATGTATTGTTCAAGCCTTACCTAGAAGCTATGGATCCAAGTGGTTGTGTCGAAGGTTTTGAACTGATGAAGCCTGGACTCGAAACAGTCGGAGTCTCCTCTGCAACAGTGGGTTGGGCCAAACTTGTACTCACAGTGGTTTCTTTAATGACCTGTTCAGTCTAAAAATTAAGAACGATTAAACCATTTGCAGAAATATATAAACAAATAGTCTAATTTTACCCACTTACCTTATCCCTGTATAAACCGCGTACAACATCTGCCATGCGATTTTCAAGCACAGGTTCCCCCTGCGTGCTTACCACGCAACCAGGGAGAGGAGGGAAGTTGGAGGCAGCCAAGTCAAACTTGGGTGGCGAAACCTTAACCTCTGCTAATGGCACAGGTCTCTGCTAAATACACAAACCAGTTTACATAAATACTCAAACTATGGCTACATTTGACAAGCTTTTCATTTACCGCAGTTCGCTCGTCATCTCTTCTTCTCCGTGTTCCTCTGTAAGTGTTGCCACGTCTGAAATGCCAAAGTTTTAAATTTGACTGTTTCATCAGGTTTGTGCAAACTGGTACTGGTTTATAACTGCTTACCTCCCACGTCCAGCAATGCTGCCATCTTCACTGGGGTCCAGGGAAGAAGAGGAGGACGACAGATGTGAGAAGGCTGCGCTCAGGTCAGTGGGTGTAGGGATGGGTGTGGAGCTGGTGGCTGACACAGGGGTCTGAGGCTGTGGGCTGCGCAGTCCAGTGAGACTCTCCAGAGACCCAGGTGTAACAGAGGGGGTCACATCATTGGGTCTCACCTGGGGCTTCACGTGGTTTCTGCAGCAATTTCAGATTATATTTTATAAACTAAGCACCAGTGTTTCCTCAAACCATGATAGTTTTTAATATTGGCTATCAAGAATCTTATCCTTAAAGACAGCATGCAGTGTCTTGCCTGAGTGAAAAACATGCATATTCCGACAAACATGATAGTAAAAGCAGAAATCCAATAGTTTGATAGGTACAGTGGGTCAGAGCATATAAATTCAACAATGTCATGTGCGCGGTGTTCAACTTTGGAGACAGAACTCAAAGCCAGCGACAGCACATCCAGCTGCCCTCTTTGCGCATCATGATCTCATCATTAGGCCAGAATTGACAATGTAAACATTGAGTTTTCTCAACTGTCAGTTTGCCATCAGAGTACCATACAAAAGGGTCATAGTGGAGCAGCAACAGGATAATGGGTGGTTAGTTTAGATGAAGAAGTTTGTTACATGTGACAACTGCCAAAGTGGGATATTTGGGAGCCAATGTGGCCATAACTGGAAAATAACTGCTTAATTTTAAAAAGCAGCTTCAGCCATTCAGTAGGCTACATTTAACCAATGGCAAGACCAATCCAGGATGACCATTAGCTGCAAACAAACATGTGCAAATTTTGCAGAATGGATTTAGTGTTTTAGCCGCAGCCGCATGATAACATGAGTAGAAGGATGAGGCTTATTGTAGCAGTGCTTAGATTTGTACCTGAAGGCATTTATTACATTCTTTCTTGAATAGAGGGGGACACTGTGGGGACAGTAAGAAAACTGGGATTGAAACAATTCCCTGCAGTTCAATCAAGAGAATTATTGGATATACAATTCTATAAGTAGTGAAGTGAAAAATTAAACATGCAAAAGATGACAAGGAAAAATTACATTCTCACAATCTGTTTAGACTTAAACATGATGGCGACTTACCGATTTCTGTTGAAAGGGCGTGTGATGTTCAAGGAGCTGGAACTGGTTTTGTAATGGGCTCCCGAACCAAACCCATTTACAAACGTGCTGTTGGGAAAAGGTGCCTGTAACAATAAGAAACCAAGTACTTCAAACTGTGTAACGGAATCAAGAGGAGAGGACTTTAAAAGTTTCCAAAAAAATAATTTAATGACTTAATATACAAGTGCTGGTGTTGTGGTGCATTAAAAAGTAATACCCTCAGATCTCATAATCTGAACGCTCATTGGGATGGGAGTAAGGTCTCAGGCTTTGGAAAACAGAAGAAAGAAAGAAAAACTAAGAATGAGGGGAAGACAGAAACCAAAGCCTGTGACTCCACCCCCCACCGCCCCTCTATGCGCATTATGATCTCATCATCAGGCTAGACATTTTACTACAACCACTTGTAATCAGTTTTTTGCAGTCTTGAGCAGCCTTGAGCATCATAGTCTCAAAGACTGAGAAAACTGCTCAAACATGTCAATAGAACTGCATTTGTCTAGAATGTATAGTTTTCTCATTTATCAAGTTATGCCATCATTTCAGAATTTATCATGGTGTTAGGGTATTATGCAAGTTTCCTCACCAAAGGAGTTTCAAAGTAGGGTGTGGGCGATGGCGTCCAAGTGGGAGGTACAATGCCATATGCCACTGGGTACTGCTGCTGAGGATAGACGTGCTGCATGTAGAGCGGAGTGTTGAACTGAGACTGGCTCTGTGGCTGTTGGGCGTACAGGCTGTTGTCCACGCTACGGTAGCCATTCTTCGCAAAGAAGGTGTTAATGGCCTTTATTCTGGCCTGGAAAAAATGTATTATGAAAAAAGATGGGCAACATGTTATTTTAGCTTCAAATATTATAACTTACCATAATGGGTTTTCCCTGAAATGTTTTAACTTCTTCTCTCAAGTATTTGTAAGCCTGCAAAAGCAAACCTGTTGTTAAAAGCATTTAAAAAAGAAAATAATACATTAGTGATTTAAATGTTTTTACCTGTTGAGCATCAGTGTCTGATTGGAATGTGATGTACCAGTTATTATTGTGTGCAAACTCCACACTTATCACCTTTGGACAGTTCTCATTCTTGAACAGAGATTCTACTTCCTGGAGATCATTTCAATCAATTTCACACAATTACAATTTCACCCATTTTATCTGTTAAATACTGACATTATTTTTTTTACCTCTACAGGTGTAGTTTCAGGAACCTCTCTCAGAATGATAATGCATCTTTTGTGATTAGGCCGCACTTTTTCTCCCTTCTCATCCACTTGTACCATTGGGGAAGCTAGGGAAGTTGTAATGCAAGGAATTTAGATATGAAATGTTACATGAGTCAACCCACATCACTCAAGTACATTTTTGCTTACATCTCAAAACATCTAAAATGAGATCCATATCTGTTGTGAGGATCTTGATGCCCTCCATACTGGCAATAGTCCAAATAGGAACAAACTGGTCACTATCCATTTGAGACATCAGGTACAAATCTTTTGACAAGTTCTCTCTGAAAGAAACATTTACATGAAAAGAATTTCAAGTGCTTAAAAAGCTGAAAACCATTGCCACGCATCTTACCGAGAGAAATAAAACTCAAGCTCTTTCTTCAGTGACTCCCGAAGATTCTCAGTTGATAACGGTTCCTCTGTTTTGGAATCTATTAAAAATATTAATTCAAGAATTTAAATATCCATTACTGACATTTTGAGTCTTGAACTGCTAAGTGTAAATTAATATCTTTTTCACAACCAAAGTGGTACATTGCTTTACCTTGCCATTCAAACAAATGTCTTTGTTAAATGCTTGTATTCAACAGAACGGGTCAGGGCACGGAACAGACAAAGCTTGCCTCAACTGTCTTTAGGTAAACAACCACCCAGTCTTTGTTAAACACAGGATTTGTATAAATCAAACAGCTGTTGCCAAACGTGTGACTTCACTTAACAGTTTCTTGCTTCAGTGCATTTATTCTATTTGACAAGAGTACTGTAAATAGTAAATTACATCTCTTAAAAAAAGTTATTTTCTATTAAAAATGGTTAAAGTTGTCAATATGGTACCATTCATTTTAGAAAATAAGAGTGTGATAAGAGTTCAGATTTTTGAGGAATTAGATTTTTTGCATTAAATGATCCTAGGGCTGGGCGATTTTGCCTGAAAATAAAATTGACAATTTTTTTCTATACAAAAAAAAAAAAAAAAACACAAAACAATTTTTGACTGCCCCTTGCTGTTTAATTCATAAATTCAGAGCAGTGCATCACAGGAGGACTCATATCTGCCTCACTATTTAAGAGATATTTCATGCCACTGGACTCATTTTCTCTGCTAAAGTGATAGCACTGCTGCATGACATGTCATCATACGGAGCTGTTTCTTTACATCACCGGGCCATGGCTCTGTTAAGTTGTACAGGTGTGAGTGTGGGCCATAGAACCCTACGCAATCACGCTTGAGCATGGCACGGTTCAAAATGCCTAGGTGTGAGTGCGACCTTAGAACCTCCTTGTGACTGCAGTGAGCAGCCTTTTTTGTATTTCCAATGCAAGAAAGTGGGGAAAGAAAATCAAATGTTCTTCCAAACAAAATCTGTTTGAAAAAATTTGATTAATCACTTTAATTAATTTTTTGCCCAGCCCTAAGTGATACTAACTAAAACTCTGTATTGTCTATCTTCATTATGGGCCTTAAAAAGGGACAGTACCTAACTTTTCCCCCCACCCCCTAATATTGATATATTGTAAAAGGAGCTCTTGATGTCAAAAAAGAGCCAATGTCTAACTATGAAGCATTTTTATCAGCCTCAAACCAGGAAATAACACTGGCACACTGTTACCATGCTAGTGTGGTGTAGTGCGGTGTGACAAACAAACTCTGCTCTGTCTTAAAAGTTGTGAAACACTCAGAAATCATATTACAAAATGCTATATGTTCTTGTTTTTTTTTATTTAAAAAATAAAATTATTCATAATTACTATTACATGATATTGTAAGTTCTTCTCTACTGGTTGACAACTCAAGCGTTTTCCTCAATTCTGCTGTTGTCACATTTTGTATCTAAACACTGGTGAAGGACGTGACTGACCTGCGATCCCAGTGCTGGGCTCAGCGGGGGAAAGGCCCAACTCCGGAGTGTCCATTCCATTGACTGCTATCTCAGCTGTTGCCGTGGAGCCACCATCATCAAGCTCTGCAAATCCAACAGTGTACGTTTTACACCCGCCAGAAGTTGGGTCAGAGTAACCTGCCAACAAGGTACAGTTTACCTCTGAGTGTACACACATAGGAGAGGCAATATTTAGGAAACTTTTGGAAGGGACCTACCTTCACTTATGTCTGAGGGAGACCAGTGCGGGCTGTTACTGACAGCCTCACTTGGGGCCACAGGCATCTCCTGCCACACCTTGGCATTTGGATTCAGACCAGTGCCTTTAGAGGTGACCTTCAAGAAGGAAAAAAAAAAAACAATTTCAGAATAATTTAGAAACTGAACAATTTTGCATGTGTAACTGTATCAAATGTTCAAAGTAGATAAACACCAAATTAATTACTGCTTAATAAATAAAGCATTATAACTCAATGTACAAATCTAATTTTATAAATAATTTACACATCACTATTGTAGCACCAACATTAACAGTGAGCTACATCAAAGTTTACCTCACGTCACCAACGTCAGGTCAGTGCACAGGGGCTTTCATAAAGTGTCAACAAGATTACCGGGGACTCAAAGTTGCTTAGAGGCCAACACTTACAACACCTGCCATTTCAACAACATTAAAGGTGGAGCAATCACTGACATCACCTGGTGCTGTCTGTAGCTGAGACACACCTGCAGATTACTGACATTAAATGACATGACTTGAGAAAAAAAAAAAAGTAATCTAGTAAATCTCTTGTCAGATTTGAATTTGTTCAGTAAAATATATGTCATCAAGGGCATACAGGTTAGTTAACAGAACTGATTCTCCTGACCCTGCAAAGACCAGGGCCAAGAATAGCACACATACTCAACATATTCCAACTTACAGGGCCTGATATGAACCTACAATATGCTAACAGTTTAAAGGGGATTAAACAGGTACAGTATTCGACCTTTTAAGTTGCTCCCACTTTACCTTCCTCCTTTTGACATTGTTATGTGCCACCTGCTAAGAGATCCACCCCTTTGTGAAAAGCACTCGACCTGACAAGAACAGCTGCTAGTTACAATGTGCCTCAAGTCACTTCCCTCTTACACTTTACAAGAGTGGATAGGCCCAAATATTAGGCCTCAGTGTAGTTCCTAAAAGAAGATTTAACCCACTGCTGTGCAGCCTGACACACGGTCACAATGCATGCCAGTGTTACAGGCCGTATACAAGCCAAACTATGGTCAGCTGACTGCTTTGCGCTGCACAGGCCAGGTATTTGCAGCGCATGTCACTGCGCTAGCATTAGCCCACAGAGCGATTAGCTACCACTTCGAGTCAATTGAATCAACTCGTCCTTTAATCATTAAACGAAGCAATGACCACATTCACCATGAAAACTCTTTGGACATTGTAGTTTGTGGTCTTATACTTCGTAGTAAACGCAAATACATCAGAACTTTGCTGGACTGCTAATGATT
The DNA here is from genome assembly GCA_000787095.1 of Periophthalmodon schlosseri. NCBI lineage: Eukaryota > Metazoa > Chordata > Actinopteri > Gobiiformes > Gobiidae > Periophthalmodon > Periophthalmodon schlosseri. The sequence goes on along the minus strand of KN485162.1, from coordinate 99,609 downwards.
ACTCAGCAAACTACTTAATGAGCTTCAAGAAGCTAGGCTAAGCGTTAGCTCGGCGTCACCTGAAGGATCCGCAGCGACATTCTTCCTCAAACACAAATGTAACTTGTTTCATTTGAACTGATCTGGGTTGAACCGGAGAATACAGTACTTGAACAAGAATAATACGGGATGACAACATACAGATACACTTAAATACAACGTACATGAGGTTGTGTCTAAACAGACGAGGAGAAACCCAAATACAGTCAAAATAAATTGTGATTAAAATAGGCCAACGTAAGTGGAACTGCATTTTACGGCTGATTACCATCGCCCCTGTACAAGGGGGCGTTCAATGCTAAGAAGCTAGCTCCCACTACAGGCCGCACTCACCATGCCGCCAGAGCCCGCCTCGCTCCGCAGCGGAGCCGCGTCCTTCGCACCGGTCTTCGGTCCCGGGTCAGCCTCCTCCTGCAGCAGCGGCGGCTCTCGGCTCTGCTCTGAACTCATCAGCCGCTCCTGACTCACTTCCACCCCGTCGGTTCTCCCAGCCCCTGCTGCCTCCACCTCCTTCTCTGAAAACACCGGCTGGGCTCAGTCCTCTCCTGTTGGACTGGATTGGTCAGTAGCGCACTGAAACTAGCTCCCGACGCTAGCACCAAGCTAAGAGCGAGGCTAGCGCTATGAATCAAGCCGCAGCTAACGACAGCTAACTCAATGAATCAAACTTGCCGCCGCGATCCTAGTGCCACACACGGTGCAGAATCATGACTATCCTCGGGCTGCAGTCTCCGCTGGCTTTTTGCCGGGCTCTGGAGCATACAGCGGGGTCGTCGGGCGCATTCCTCACCGGGCACCGGAGCGGACACTGGGGACACGCAGCCTTCCCTCAGCCACAGTCCGCTGCTCCCGGCGGCCACCGCGGTCTATGACCTCTGCACTGTTAACTTCCTGTTCCGGATTCTCACTGTAGTTTTACCATGGAAGTATGAGTTTTATAGTTTTTGTACTGAAGTAGTATTACACAGTAGTTTTACTTTTAGACAATGATTTACGCAGAGATTTGTTTTACAGTCTGCACAAAAACAGTCGGACAATTCAGAGTGATCAACATAACAGTCTTGCTTTGAATTAGGTATTTAGTTTAGTTTTACAATGACGGCCTGGTCAAGGGGAAGGAACACCATGAGTAAGAGAGATTTGATAAGCTTTAAGCAAAACACCCTTCCCGCAATACCTTTTTATAAGGTTTGGCTCTGTTGTGAGGCCAAATCTGCTTGTCAAAGCCTAATCTCGTCAGAAGTTCAACAAGGCTGGGCCTGGTTAGGATGGGAGGCCATTAGGAATATCAGGGGACACAGTGGGGCGCCAGTGGCAAAACTGTTGTGTCCTTAGGCAAGACACTTCACGCACGTTGCCCAGTATGAATGTGGTGTGTGTGAGTGTTACTGGTAGTGGGAGGGGCGCAGATTGGCAGCCTCTTTCCACCAGTCTACCCCAGGGCGGTTGTGACTACAATGGTAGCTTACATCACAGAGTATGGAGTGAATGAATGGATGTATGAAATTGTAAAGCAACTTTGAGCGCCTGGAAAAGTCATATATACCTAATGTATTATTAGTTTAATCTCTTCTGTCCAGAAACAAGCTTAGCCCACTGACAGGTGAAGTTTTGGATGTAATTTAGAAACTCTTGGAGACCTTTAGAACTGTACAGCCCATGTGTGGTTTGGATTCTTTGGAAAGATATCAAGAAATAGACTTATCATTTGGACTGCTGTGAGGCAAAGGCACATGTGAAACAAGTAAGCAAGCATGAGGACATAAATAATCGATAAGACACTATACAAGTAATAATAATTTTATGTGCTTCTTGAAATCTTGTTGGTGATTACAGAGGTGCCCAAAAATTCATATCATTACAACGATGACAGCTATAAACAATCATCATTTCATCTGACACAGAAATGTAATTTATTGAAGTCAGAGCCAGCTACAGCTGACCTCTCTTTTTAATCACATGCTCCATATCTGCATGTTCAGAGGTGTCTAGTTTGATGTCGTACTTGGCAAGGATCTTCATGATCGGTCTTATCTTAAGCCACCACTGCGTCTTGGGGATACGATGTCTATAAAAAAGGAAACAACAGGACTAGTAAAATCAGTGTAACAAAAATTATATTTAAGGTGGCCACAAACTATCGTACTCAAAATCAGTGTCTGCTTTAAGTTCAGCAAGGGGCTGAAAAGTCAGTGCTCTCTTCCTCATCCCAAGCACACAGGCAGAATCAGGTGTATTGGCGAAGATTCGGCCTAAACAAAGTGTTAAAACCAAGCATTATTCACAACGTCACTGCAAAAATATATTAAGTATTGTGAAGAGTACCATGTCTGTAGCAGTCCTTCAGTTTATCAGTTAGCCACAGGACAGACTTTGCCCCCATTTTTGTCCCAAAGTTTCTGTCAAAGGGTGTAGGAGTACCACCCTGTCAGAGATAACAAGACACACACACACATACACACTTTTCAATATCAAGTTGAAAGAGAAAATAAACATTTTCATTGATCAAACCTGCTGCATATGTCCCAGGACATTTTTACGGCAGTCAAAAGTGCCTTTGCCCTCTTCTGAATACAAGTTGAAAATAAAGTCAGTGGTGTAGTTGGAGTTGCAACTTTCATTTCTATAAGGATAAGTAAACCAACAAGAAGTACTGAAACAAGGTGGTAATGCCATAAAAATAATGCAATCATTTTTTGGAACACTGAATGTTTTAGTGCGCGAGTGACACAGTGGTTAGAGCAGAATGGCATTTAACTTATCTTGCATTTATTCAATTACCATGAACCTCTCAATGGATGTGCATCTAGTGGTTTCACCACCAGCCATAACATCTCCATGGAGACAAGCAGGTGGCGGACCCTCCACCATAAAAATTACATAGTGCATATTTGTAGTTCACATTCACAAAATACTAACCTAAGAATCAATCCTCTCTTAACAGTTGTTTTCATCTTCTCAATAAGATGCATCACATTCATCTATAAAATAAAAATACATCAAAACATATTCAATACTACAAACTTTTTATAAATGTACCCACTTCAAGGTCTTTAATATGGAATTTTTCCTCATATATGTAGGCAGCATCGGCCCCTGCTGCAAGGCCTGCCATAGTGGCCAAGTAGCCACAGTAACCTCCCATAGTCTCCACAATAAACACTCGGCGTTTGGTCCCTGCTGCAGACTGCTTTATCCTGTCACAAGTCTAGACAGGAGCAAAAGAGTGAGTTTATATCATTTTATGGCAATTTTTGAGGTAGCAGATATCCTACTGCTGTGATGGTGTTGAGGGCTGTGTCTGCACCAATACTGAAGTCTGATCCTGGGACATTGTTGGACACAGTGGCAGGAATCACCACCATGGGAATGCACATCTCCTCGTATCGCTCTCTGGCCTGAACCAACTCCAGCCCTCCCACATAAGCCTGCAGGAGAATAAAAAAACAAATAAAGAAGACATTCAAGGACTTTTTGAAATCAAGCTATGTTAGGGATGGTGTAACGGATATCAGTTACTGGTGATATCAGTGGATTTTGGCCATAATATCGGTATAGATACAGATGTTGAAAATTTTTCTAATATCTGGCACCATTATTTTCTCTGCACTGCCCTAGTCTCTGTGTGCCCATGTGCCATTCCCAGTTTGTCCTCAGTGCATCAGATTTGTCTTTTTGAGCAGTCAAAATGAGTGAAAATATGAATTTATATCCCAGACAAAAACATTTTTGTAATTTTTACAAAAGCAATAAGTCAATTTGTAAACTTCACTGTAACTTGACATAAATTTTGTCTATACCATAGATTTTAAAAGCTTAATATCGGCATCAGCAAATATTGGTCACATTTTGGTCATATATTGGTCTATCATAACACCAAGAGAAATATCGGATATCGGCCCAAAAAAAAAAAAAAAATCCATTTTGCATCATCCCTAAACTATGTGATGTGGTAGTATAGACATGAATTGGAAAGGCATTGCTGCTTTTCCTGTTTACACCAACACTGAAAATCAATGGAATGGTCATTTACAGGAGCTCAAAGTGCGGAACACATTTTCACTGCTACTCATCTCACTAGCTCTGATTAGAGCTGCTAATAGAGGCTTGAGAGATATCAGCCTAGTTGTTTAGGAGCAATGCAAACTTAGGATACCAAATGTATTACCCATTATAAAAAATGATTAAGAAGGCTGCAAAATGAGCTGATTTGATGATGGGGGTAAAAAGTGAAATATCTGCGCTTTTGCTGTTACTTTGATGGGTCATTTTACTTTACTTTTTTGTGTAGTACTTGAACAGCAACCAAGAAATTTACCTGCACAATTCAGCTAATTTCTGGCAGATTCCTGAACTATTGCCAAGTTATTGTTGTCGGGATAATCCATAGTGTAACAGCAGTAACAACAAACTGAAACACACTAAACCATCCCATCAAGTAGTATTACCTCAAATCCTCCAATGATTACTAGAGCATGGATGTTGAATTTAGCGATGTTCAGACTAATTTCTTCACATAGTTTTCCTGGTAGAGTTCTAGGAATAAAACAAAGCAATAATTATCATTTTCTTTTTATTAATATTGTTATTGTTGTGTTTCTCTACCTTTTTGTGCCCAGCATTGAGCCTCCTTTTCCCGTCCAGCCAGTCACTCCAGTCCAGCAAATGGGCTCAATCTGGGGAAAAAAAAACTAATTTAAACAGATGTGTGGGTCTATAAAACATACCCAAACATACCTAAAATTGTGCTTTATATAACTGATACATATTTGAGAAATCCTGTTTAGGTGGTTTTCTGCTGTTTAGGTGCTTAAAATATTTCCACTATATGATGTAATCCAGAGATAATCTTTTTTAAAAGGTTATGATGTCAAAGAGTAATGCCCTTAAAGACAAAGAAAGTACCTGGCCATGAGCAAGACCATCAAAGCCATCGTGAACAGCCAACATGTTGTGTCCCTGAATGATGCCCATCCTGACAGCAGCTCTCACTGCAGCATTCATACCGGCACAGGGAGCCCCAACATTCATTATGGCCACGTTGATATTGCTCTGTATAACAAGGGAATGGTTTGGATTTGTCAAAGAAAACAATATTCATGAATTATAGTCAAAGTATTCATTTTGTACCTTCACATCTGGAGGATTGATGTGAGCCAGGAGCTTGTATGTGTTCCAGTTATTCTCAAAACTCCTATACAGTATTAAAAACATTGGTCTCACATTTTTTCTAAATAAGCTGGATGACAAAATGTACAACGCAGACAGTTGGCTACACAAGTTTATTGTAGCTCATGTTGTTTTATTTAAAATTTGCTTCATTATCATGCTTTAGGGTTATTGTGTTCGTGGCATAAAGTGGTCTTTGATTTGATTGATATATTGTTACAGTAAATATTAACTTTATATTGTAGGCCTTCATTGGTTTCCTAATTAAAGTTACTTACTTTCCTCTAAGCTTGATGGCCTCCTCAAATCTCCCCTCGGCCATCGCTGCTGTTACATCTTTGGTCTTTGTAGTTAAAACAAGACAGCACATTAACAAATGCTCAAAATATTACCTTAAAGAGCAAGGGTACCCAAAAGTTAAGCATGTACCACTTGAACACACTCCATTAGGGGCAGTCTGACGGCCTGATTTCCAGACAAACTGACCACACATGCTGGAGTGTCAGGGGTGGCCTCCAGCAGAGCCATCACTGCCTCCACACCCATCCTGCTCCCCTGAGAAGACAGAAAATAGAGTTGACCTGTATATTGGGGTATAGCTTTATTTCTGCAGTGTTTTAAATGTTTGTAATGACTTACAAGGATTCTGTCAAATGCAGAAGGTGTGCCGCCTCTTTGCACATGTCCCAGTATTGTGGTGCGAGTGTCAAAGCCAAGTCTGTCTGTCACAAGCTAAAAACGCATACAGTACATGTTTACTTAATAACACCAGGGTTAATTTGTCTCTCAAATAGCGAGGACAGCTCACCGTTTTGATCTGGTCAGAGGTGATTGGTTTACCATCTCTACTGATAGCCCCTTCAGCCACAATGATGACATTTAGACGGGATCCTCTGGCTCTTTGCTATAATAATATAATGACAGTTACAGTTGCTTAGAATTTTTGGAGACTAAAGATTGAGGTAAGATTAAAAAAAAACCAAACAAAAAAAAAAAACCTTACATCCGCCAGTCTCCTGCAGAGATGGTTTTCCCAGCCCTCATCTGGAGGCATTTCAGGGATAAAGACCCAATCTGCACCACAAGCCAGAGCTGTGACCAGGGCCAAGTACCTGCAAAGAGACAGACAGTAAAAACTGTAAGTTCTAGCAGCACAGTACTACATGATCTCATGTTGAAAGGGAAAACACTATAGACCAAAAGCATTTACCCACAATGTCTTCCCATGACCTCAAGAATGAATGTCCTCTGATGGCTGCAGAAAGTAAAACATAACAAAAATAAAAAAATAAACAAACATAAATAAGGTGTGCACTACAGTAATTTTAACACATTTAATCTGTAGTACTTATGCATATACTGTATATAATCTGACCTCTGTGCAGTGGTGGTGATGGCATCCACCACCTCAATGATGCGGTGCAGGGCAGAATCAGTGCCAATCGTCATGTCCGTGCCACAGAAGTCATTATCAATGGAGCCCACCATCCCCACAATGTTCAGGTGTGATGACCTTTTGGCCTCAGCTTCTGTGATCTTACCTGCACAAAAGAAACCAAATTGTAAAATAAATGATGGCTTTACATTGTAGTATTTCGTGCATTAGATTTGTTTTCGGACCAGCTTTGACCAGGTCTTTCAGCAGGCCGCTCCACTCGGTCCTGAACTCATTGGCTCCAGTCAAACTGCCATCTCCTCCGATCACACACAAATTAGTGATGCCCAGCTTCACCAGGTTACATGCTGCAGTCATGCGCCCGTCTCTGCTGCGGAAATCTTTACAGCGAGCACTGCCAATCACTGTTCCGCCCTAAAGAGAGGCTAAATATTAGTATCAAAATCAAAATGACATTACCTATAATGTTGACTCATTGATTTATTTTACATCAGCAGATTATCAGAGTAGCCTTAATATATTGGCGAGGCTCTTTCACAAGACAAAGTTGCATTTTTATCATACCCCAGTGCAGAAGGTCATTACTTTGAAATCATATCCTAACATTACAGTGCCCCAATGCTTGGGCATGCATCAGATCAACTGTACTGCCAAGAGCCTTTAGATATTTGAGATGAGATGGTATGGGACCGCAGTCATGGGGGGCACAAGCAGCATTTGAAGTATGTCTGCATCAGTATGAACTTGATTTTTTACATTTGTACTCTGAAGAAAATGTAATAAGGCTGTTGCACATAAAGCACATCTGACACTTAAACTCTTTAGAATGAATTAAAATGTATTACGTCCAGTATATAGGCCTGTTCACTCACCAGTTGGAGCATCATGGACACACTCTCCCATGTTGCTGGCTTGATGTGGTCCCCACCATCCACCAGGCCTTGGTAACCCTGCAGGTTCCATAGAGTTTACATAAATGCTCATACAATATCTGATGTACTGTAAAGCAAGTGTCATTAGTTACAGCTTACCTCATGCACAAAGAAGACCTTAGCTCCAGTGTAGAGACCCACTCTGACGGTGGCCCTCACTGCAGCGTTCATACCTATAACACCAACACACACCTCTCATAAACTCTATAAACTTGTATTTGATGTTTATTTGTTGTGTATGAATTCAAACCAATTAGGGATGTTGAGATATCATGACATAATTTTGTCACCTATGTCATGGAAGTTCTAATTTAATACAATAAGTTAAAGTACTGCATACATAAAGTAAAATAGAAACTAAAATAGAACTAAAAGCTATGTTCATATCCAAGGATTCATTGGCTCTGTATTTGTAGATCACACCCATCTTTGAAAGCCTTCGTTATCTGTAAGTGCATAAGCTGTAAAAATAGATAGAGCATTTAAACACTATGTCTTGTGTCCCATCTTAATGCTGGAGGTCAGACAGATGAAAGGGCAGGGGGTGATGTTGTGTTGTAGTAGGTCTGACTTGTCCCAGCTCCTGTTTCAGGCACAGCAGCTGTAGAAAGTGGGCGTTTCCCTTTTTCACCCATACCAGAAAAAGGTCACTGTCTCTAAACTTAGCCCCAAAGATTTACAAAGGGGGCAACACGTGATAAACAAGGGGAGGCCACCTCTTGACAAAAGAGTACACTTGGTCCCCGGTTTCAATAGAGGGAAAAAAAATTGCAAACGTTAGGACTTGGCAACTACACTTAGTGCCGTAATTGACTTCAGGTGTGCAACAGCAAGATAAGCTGAACCAGGAACCAGAAACTAATATGTGTAAATATTCTGTGCATACTATTGATTATGTTGGTAGACTACAAACCAAGTACTTACTGATACTAGTACTGGTAAAAAAGACACTATGAATTGTGTAAATCTTTACTACTAACAGTTTGTTTTTCAATAAGCCTGCGTGAAATCTGACATATCCTGAACTGTTGGTGAAGATTTCACACAGTATAGTCATACAGTGCATTACTGGCAGAAGAGCAACAGTAGACAACTGATTTGTATGTGATACTTGGCATCATTAAGGTCACAAAATCAAGACAAGATTGGTTGATATTAGTCTTCTCTTACCTTGTGCATCACCTCCCGAAGTTAGCACAGCAATTGAGCGACCCACCCCCATTTTGGTGGGGTCGATGGGGAGCATGGTGGTAGACATGTCTTCAGTGGCAGAGGGACAGAGTGTGGTTCAAAACAATACAAAAGGAGAAGCAGGTCCTGGCACCTCCTCCGTTCTCAGAGGAGAGAGCAGTGAAGGCACAAGGCTTTATAGACAGCTGCCCCCTCCCACTGACTCCCTCCACTACAGACCACTAAATATACACAGACCCAAGAGCCACCTGCAGCAGACACAAGCAGCAAATAGAGGGACAAAAATTACAATTGTGAAGTGCAATATGTCGTGAAGTGTTTATTGGGTTAAATAAAGTGTAAAGGTGCACTATGTAACTTTTCTGGTGGAGGGTCCGCCACCATCTACTATCTTCATGGAAACAAGAAGGTAACACCACCAGCCAAAGTTAAGCGACACACCAGTTACATCTCCAGAAGCAGGTATTGGACCATTCACCAGAAAAGTTACATACTGCACCTTTATAGTGTCAATATTCAATTTAGACTAAAGTATTGGTTAGACTCATATATATAAACATACAGTCTTTATGTAGTCTAACCATAAACTTAAGAGATTTAACTGTGCATGTTGCATGATTAACAGTGAGCTAACACTTGGTATTGTAACCTTCTGCGTGGGTCAACAATATAATCCATACATGTTTATTGAAGTCACAATCTTTGTTAGTGAATACAGTGTGAAAACTTGATTCAAAACCGTTATGTTAACACATTTGAATAGAATCAAAACAGCCAAATGATCTCCATATAAACATTTATTATAAACACTATATTTAGTAACAACATTCATTTGATTTTAAGATTTACAATAGCTTAGGTTTCTTTTAAAATACATCCTACTCCATGTACTCCATCTACATTTACTTAACACTAATCAAGTCCTGGCTCTTCTTCATGAAATGTTTAGTCTTTAAATTGTAGATTTTCCAGTTTCTTGAAATCCAAGTACACATAATGTAAAAAGATTTTGTGAAAATAACAAATGACTTCAGTAGCATTCACTGGACCTGCGTTGCAAAGACAGTGAAAGTTCCCGTTTCTCACAATAACTGGTATATGGCTTAAAATTTCTAATACAGATTTTGATGATATCCACAAGGTCTAGCGTCACTAAATGTATAAAGTGTGCAACTGTGTCTAGAGGACTTTAAGGCATTTTCATTGCTTGACCTAATTACGTTTTAATGCACAGTGAAAAAATAATTTTACTGTACATATTATCAGTAGTATACAACAACATATTAGTGCAATCACCTCTCATGAGGGGAGTCTGGTGACATGTCAAGACAGATGGGTACAAATCTCTGAAAAACAAAATACACAGAAGAAGCATTCATTTAGTATTTTTGGAAGAGTATAATAGTGTAGTTTTAGACAGATAACAGTATACATGAAGGAGTTTTCAAAAACCAAGTAACTGTGTGTAATGTTCTTTAAATAAATGAAGTAAAGTTTGATCCAGAGTTCACTTTGTTAGCAGTTTTTCCAGGAGATACGTGGTTAAGTTAAACCAACATTTCTAACAGACAAGTCCTAAAATGTAAACACAAACTAGTTGTTATTACCTTTTTATTTACCTTTCAGTTAAATAAAAAGGTAATAGTTGTAAGTAAACTTACAGTGGACTCTTCAAAGTGCAGCAATGTGGCCAAAGGGTTTCCACAGCGGGGTCGTGGGGGGTGGAACCCAGATACGGTTGGGACAGACACAGAGGTGTAGGTGGCCACCTCCTCATCCAACCTCAACTCTTCTAAAGGAGGGAGGCGCTTTCGCAGCATGGCCACAGTTGGATTCATAACACCAGTCTTCAGAGTCAGGAGATCTATAACAACATAAAGGGGTGCTAAAGAAACAAAATATGTTTAAAAATGATGTAGTGTAAAAATGTTTATTCACCTTTGGTTACAGTCTGACTGTGGCAGCTTTGTAGTAGCACAGGTAGTGCCTCTTCAGAGCCATACTGTTTGTGGCCTGTTGTCTCTGGTTTCTTAAAGCGGGAGTCTCTGAACAGTTTTTTACCCGCAGAAAAGAAAATGACTGACTCTCGCTCTGGAGCTGGAAGAAATGGTCCCACAACCCGCTCATCTTCCGTCATCGAGCTATCTTCATTTTCCTCATTTTTGACAGGGCTGTGCATTTTATCTTTACACTGAAAGTACATAAAGGGAAACAAAGTTACAATCTAATAAAAAATGACAATTTTTCAAAAGATAAAACAGTTGTTTGGCATGGTTATATGCAAATACAGAACACAATCAAATCAATTATATCAATTCTAAGCCATACAAGTTGTCCTGGCCTTAAATAATGTTGGGGGGATTAAACATGTCCAGTGCCATAGAAATTCTTATAATAGTACACATTAGACCCACGTTGGTCTGGACTTGAAGTAACTCTATTGAAGAGACTGTAACTTCATCTGTGGTCTGTTCATCTTCAACAAACAATTTCTGAACAACCTCCTGAAAAAAAATGTAAACATGTTAGTTATGTTTCCTCTCTAAATTATCCAAAGAAGTGTCCTAAAGTGCATATGATGGGTATTCATGTTATTCTAATTAATTGTTTTCAAACTAATACCTATATCAATGTCACGTCAACACCAAAAATTCTATCCAAAGTGCAGGGACAATTACTTTTGGAGCACATTTTGATGGCAGTTTAACATTTCATTTAACAAAAAAGTTGTCATTTATTTTTTATTGGTTTAATCATAACTATTGTGGAATTCAGGTTTTGGCCATTGTTGAAATTATAATTGCAAGGTAACAGTTCTCGAATTACCTTTTCGTATGTCATTTCTGCTGCCCATGTCCAAAATGATAAACTTGATCCAAATATAAAAAATAGGCAATATTTTTTAGTAGAATCTCAAATATAATGATGTTAACCATGTTTTATTGAGATGAGTAATCTAACCTGTCATGTGCACTTTAATATTTTCCTTTTATTCTTTTACAGGATTAATCTTTCTTTACGTACCTCCTGTTTTGTGCAATGGTTTGCATTATAGCCGCTTAATCTTGGTGTAGTGGCATATGGTGACTGCTGTGATGATGTATGCCACTTCTGTAACACAGACAAATGTTAGTTCAGGAAATGATTGAATTAGAAACCAGAATAATAATGTGCATTTCCTACTGTGCTGTGCTGAAGTGACCACTCACCATAGCGGACATCGGCTGGTGCCTGGGCACTCTCTGTGGGGTCCATTTCTGGCCAGGAGTTTGTTTGAGGGCTGTCACTGAAATAAAAAAAAATGTTACATGATACTAGAGTCAAATAAAGGTTTTGTGTAATTAAGAGTGCATGAAGAGAAAGTGGCATCTTACCCATTAGGGCTGCACTTGGTTCTGCAAGATTTTTCTTGACAGGCACTCTTTGAGCCTGGAGAAGAGTAATAATAACACCACATGTTAGCCAAACAAGCCACACACTAAAGTAAAAAAAAAAGGAGGGTATCTACCATGTATATTGATGTGCTTCTGCCTGTTGGACACACAGAGTTTCTTGGAGTAGCACCATCAGGGTCCACAGTTTTCACTCTTTCATTCTGTAGGCTCAGCAATGCCCCATAGTCTGGTGAAAATTGCACCGACTTCATGGGACCTGTAAAAATGAGTATAAACAAATGATCCAAAAGTGTATGTGTATATATGTATATGTATATGTATATATGTATGTATATATGTATTATGCAAGTATAAATGTTGTAACCTGGATTGGGTTCCACTTTCTGGCAACTCTTCATTACAGATACACGCTGGGGCTGCAACAAAACAGCAAAATAAGATTCCAACTTTTCAAATCCCCATTTTGAAGAAAATCTAACAAGTTAAAATAAATCTCAACTAACCAAATGGTTGTATGGTTTGGAGTGTGGGGTCATAGCCGAGGACACTCCCTCATTGCGAAGAATGCTAAGTAAAGCTGCATGATCATGCTGGAAGTTGTCCACTTTGTCACCTTCTTCAAAAATATAAATCACAGATACTACAAGTAAGAACTGATAATTGATAAGAAATGAAGTTAAAGTACTGCCATAACAAAGAACTGACCTTTTAAAATGTTGGATGTGTCTTTTAGGCTGAGCAAGTTCATGTTTTGTGAACAGGCATCAGCAGCAGAAGCCACTTGTTCAGAGGCAGTAGCACTGTTCTCTTTAGAGTTTAGAGTAAATGACCCAGGTTTGGACACACTGGCTGAAGTCTTGTAAGAGTGAAGCGGTCTTGATTTTCCCAGCGGCTGTGATGCATTTCTTGTCATCTTTGTGGACTTAACATTTTCTTTTAAGTTGGTTGAATGTTTTAAGTTTCTGTTTGTTGTTTTAAACTGAGAAGAACAGACATTTTTGTCAAGTTTAGAGGTTCTTGTTGGATTAATTTCATTAGGTGGATGATTTTCTGATGGTAATCTTGAGGCTTTTGGTTGGGACAAATTGAACGGTACTGGTCTGGTGCATGGCTTTTTTGTTTTTGCCTTCCCCTATTAAAAAAAATATTATTTTTTTTAAGTCAATTTAAATAAATTCAATTCAATTCAAATTTGAATTTTCTTGAAACAGACACTCTTCAGTAAAGTATTTGTATAAATGGAGTGCATGTGTTTATTTTATACTTACAGGCAGGGGTTTATCTTCCCATTTACAGTGGGATTGAGTGAATTCATTTGGAGTCTGAAGATGAAGTGACTTCGCGAGCACCGGGAGCCTGCTCACAGCTGGACGAAGATGAGGTGGACGAACCTGGCCTGACCTTCCTGGGTCTTGATTCTCTAAATTATTTTGCGACGGGTGCAGCGGCAAACATTTGGACGATTTTGGGTCTGCTGCCATTTTATTTTGTTCATTCATAGTCCTGGAAAAGAGACATTAACAATATACTTTTGATTATCAAATAATGCACACAAATACTCCTTATACCAATGATAAGCGCTAACCTCAGGATTGTGTTCTGACTTTGTTGTCTAAGCACAGAAGAGGGGTCCATACTTTAGAACAGGAGGTCAGAGATGTTGGTGTGAAACTGTGATCAGCAAATGGCAGATCACAGTTCAAACGCAGTTAGCAAACAAACGAGAAATGCGTTACTTACAAGAACGTGGAAAACAGAAAAAACAGTAAAGGCATCAACAATCCTATTCAGCCCCAACTCACACCAACACAAAACAACAGGTAAACTACATTTAAAAACAGCAATAAAGAGAACGTGCAGACTACGGTACAAAGAAAAGCAGGGCACACAAAACAAATGGATGCAAAACGTTAGCACAAGCAACGTGCAAAGGCTAAATACATGCTTTGAAGCGCATACGACTCGATTATGATATCCGCCGTAAAGTAGACTCTCACACCTTGTTACTGCAAAGAGGTTTGTGGACATTTAAAGCTCCCCGGTTGTTACTGATCGCAGAACAGCACAGCGCCCTGTCAACTTCCTGAACCTGCACAAGTTTGTAAAAAGCGCATTTTGTGATTGGCCGAAAGAGTTGCTCTCAGCCAATCAGCAGCCGAGTCGCATAAACAGCTCTATGGCAACGACGCGAAAAGTAACGTACCACGTGACAACGAAGGTTTTGCCGCGACCACGACCTCCCTTCTTCAGACTCACTTGTTTATCCTTGGATGCATTACAAGGTCTTTGGTTTTATATTTTCGCAGTGGATGTCAGAGCTGTAAAGAGACAACAACTTAAGGCAGAATCTTCTTTTCCTGATTAAATACTCCCGCCATAACAAAATATGTAGCGCATCCAAGCAGCAGATCTAGTGTGTAGACCCCATGTTCTGCATAATTTGACCACCAATTTATGAATGAATTCAAGTTTGATGTCTTTTAGACCACTAACCTTCCAGTAACTTACCATTATGAATGTCTCCGTTATTCTGGGAAAAGCGCTGGGATTTTCCTCGCTCCCTAGAAGCTGGAGAGTGTCCTTGAGGAGGTAACACTAGGTGCTTGTATTGAAACAAACTGAAACAGAACTAGATGCTATAAATTTTTATTCTGATACAAATGATGTGGATATATTTTAACAACTATCATTACTTGTATGTTTTTTGTGTTTTATAACAAACATAGAATTTAGGCCATAAAAAGTATCACCATCTATACCTTTTCTCCTGAGCATTGTCAAACTTTCATAGCTTTTTATGCTTTTCAATTTACTGGGTAGTTGGTCCTACATTCCTTTGTCCCCACCTTGATTTTGACAAAGTTCCTAGAAGTACCAGTGGAACCAATCTCTAACATAGTCCTATAACTCATATATCTATATCTCATTACTTTGAGACTGTTACTGTTATCAGTGGCTTGCTAACATTTGTTCTGTTTTCCAACGTAGGTTACCCATGTATATATTTCAAATCAATATAGGTGTGAAAAAACTGTGTAACTTTATTATCTTTATACAGGACCTCAATGACAATCCCACTGTGTGCATTGTCCTCATTGTCCACTAGGTGTTGCTATAAATGGTGCAGCCTTTTGCTCCAGCAGCAGTGGTGTAGTATTGTATTGTATTGTGGGTGTGTAGCTGTCACTCAGGGCCCTCGCTGTGACAGTGAAGAGTTGAGCACAAGACAAGCGCCATGGACCTGCGTTCAGAGCTGCTCAAGTCCATCTGGTATGGGTTCACCGCCCTTGACCTGGAGAAGAGTGGCAAGGTGTCCAAATCTCAACTTAAGGTAGGAAAAGAACTCAATTACAGTAACATATTTTATCTAATCTAATCTGTTGTATCCATGTCCCCTTATGAGAGCAGTGATTGTGATGTAAAAACTCTCTTCCCTAAAACCTAAACTTTTGAGGCATTAGCAGTCATTTGCAGTTAAATTTTCTATGTGAAAGTGTACAAACCGCACTCAACAACAGGGAACCCATTTCTTCCTATATTGTACGTGCAATACTTTGACCACAGAAAGTGAGAGAGGACACAATTCCACCTCTGTCTCGCCTGGGCACGAGAGTAACAGTTTGTCCTCAGTGTAGATATAAATGGGCAGCCTCATGTCCCCCAAGCAGTGCATTCAAATGGGCCACCGTGTACCATCTTGTAGTGTTGAGTCTCCTGTGGCTCTTACTGTGAGCAGACAAGAAGCTGTTGATAAGAGTGTGCTCAGCAGCACGTTAAAAGGACATTGTTACACACAGTGAGGCCATGCCCTGCTTACACACATGCTGGTGATGGCTTTCAATGGTGCCACTGTATTGTGTGGGGACTCATGATTATGTCACTTCTGCTTATTGTTGCTCAGACCTCATACCAGCCACCTCCACTTTTCGCAGACTAGACCCCATGACAAAGCTTATCCCCCTTACGCATGCTGCCCCAGTGAAGGCAGAGAGTTAGCAAACATGCTCAGGACTAAGTCGAAAAGAAGTTTGCGTGTACTTTAGAAGTGACAGATGTGCATCGTCGTCAAGAGACAGGATGTGGTTATGGCTCAACACGAGGCAGTGTGCCTGATTATATGCAGCTGATATTGAGGCAAAGTAAATGTTATCGGGAAAAAAAACTTTATTTTTTAAATTATCAGTGTTCCTTCTTAGTTGTTAAATATAAAGTCAAAATGTGAGGCTTCTTATTCTATTGTGTAGTAATAGGCTAAACCATAAAGAGAACTATGGTCAAGTGTCATATACCTTCACTTGCTGTGCTATTTCACCTGCAAATTCAGTCTCAAATATGTACCGGTACATGTAAATTTCTTTGCAAACTGTTTTTATTCGTCATAAATGTATAAAAGACTGACAAAAGTTATATATCAGTAGTCCACTAGGCAGTGCACTTCAAGATAGCTACATCAACTGACCTTTCTGTTTCCAGTGAAATGGCAGTATACTCAGCAAATAGTGTTTTCTTCTTTATTATTTCTGTTGTGACAAATGTCTTATTTTAGCAAATTATCCTTTAAAACAACCTCACCGGCAGAAAAAGTGATATGGCTGTTGAACATGTGTGTCTTGCACATTGTTATCTTGCAGGTGTTGTCCCATAATCTGTGCACAGTGCTGGCCATTCCACACGACCCAGTAGCTTTAGAGGAGCACTTCAGGGATGATGACGACGGGCCAGTGTCCAGTCAGGGGTACATGCCTTACCTCAACAAATACATCCTTGACAAGGTGCGGGAGAGAGCTTTTTGAATTTCAGTTTCAGTTTTTGTACACACATTGAAACACACATTGAAACATTTCCCTATTATGTGCTGTTAAAGCCTTGTAAAATATTCAGATTCAGTACCTTTCCTATAATACATTATATTTAGTAGATAACAGATATATTACATGTATTTATTAATTAATTTTACTTCAAAGCAACCAAAAGGACTAGTAAATCTACTCTACTCAAAGGAAAGACATCCTGCTTAAAACATGTTACATAAAAGTACAAAGCACATTAGTGTATCATTTTAGGAGCTTCTTAAATCAATGGGCTTTTTATCTTATTTTTAAAATATGTCTGCATTTTTTTGATACAAATGTGATATTTTTTAAAGACTTAATTCTCTGCCATAGGTTGTTGAAGGCTCATTTGAAAAGGAAAATGTGGATGAGCTCTGTTGGACCCTGACAGCGAAGAAGAACTACCAGCCAGACAGAGCCAGCGAAACTCTGTTACCAGAGAAAGACGCCTTCAGACTCTGGTGCCTCTTCAACTTCCTGTCAGAGGACAAGTACCCTCTGGTGATGGTTGCAGATGAGGTACATACTTGGGTATAATACAAGGAACAAAGGACATGTTGCATACTGCCTTTTTCCTATTGGTTATTGTTAAAGCATGAAGCCCAACTGGCTCATTTTTCAAAATATTGGACAGTACATGTTCTAGCACAATTATATTTGGGCTTCAAGTCTGTCTGATTTTGGAGAAATATCTAATTGTGATTTTTTTTCAGACAAGTATTGCAATTTGATTTGCCATTTATGTTTAAAAAGAAGGATTTTGTCCAGATTGCACATTTTAAAGATACAAAAGAATTGCATTTTACAAGACTGAAATATGAAGACGCAATCAATCATTGAGATCTAAACTACAGGGTTAGCAGGTTTTACACATAAGACAGGATCATTTAATATTTGTTTGCAGATAAAATAATGTTGCTAAATAACTACCAATCCAATTGCAGTTAATGTTCTTGCAGCCCTACACTTTTTATGACTCTGGTGTCTGACCATTTTGGAAGAACTACCTTTTCTCTCAAAATGAGTCACTTTCAGCTCATTTACACTTAAACTCAAATGTAAAATCTGTTTTGAGAATTGAGCCTGTAATGTGTGGCCACAAAATGGAGCTGGATCTCGTAACCATCGACACTTTGTTTCTTGCTCCTGTGGAACACTGTGCTCTTTTCATGCAGCTCTGTGGGCTTGTTTCTCACTTGCAAACACTCATTTTGGTTTCCTGTTGTGCGTTTTTTTTTTTTTTTACATTTGCTGCCTAAATTTAAAGGTAGAGAGAAGTCTTGTACAGTTTATGTTCAGTTTTTTTTGTGCATTTTGGTAAACGATTCATATTCATAGGTTATGGTGGTCACACAATATTACATATTACATTATTGTGTATCAACTAAATACACGTAGAGGTCACTTCTGAAGAGCTGCTTTGAGGGTGGGGTTTTGTACTGTTACTGTTACTATATCTTTAAATAGAAATGCAAGTGATACATTTTGGATATTGCAGTTACAATGGAAAGACATATTATGAATCTTTGAGAGTTTTGCAAGTTTGCTTTGAACCTTTCTGATTTAGTTGTGTTCTACAATATGCCATTGAACAACTGCCTTTTTATTGTAAAAGACAATATAAAAAAGACTGTTCAAATGAGTGCACTAGTTGCTGAGTAATAAATATGTAATTATATCTGTGTGTGTTCTTAGGTTGAGTACCTCCTGAAAAAAATCTGTGCAGCCATGAGTATTGAGTTCAACTGTGTCGACCTGGAAGACTTCTTTTCCCATGATGCAATGCAGCAGAATGGCATCACAGTTTGGGTGTTTCTGGAGCTGATGAATTCGGGGAAGATAACACGAGGAGTGGATAAGGCCATTGTCAGTATGGCCATTGAGGAGGTTTACCGGGAAATAGTCGGCGATGTTCTGAAGGAGGTAGGAATCCAGATAATGTTGTGACTGCTGAGGTTTGTGTTTTGAGTGAGTCACGGTTCATTTGTTTGGCTCTCAGGGTTATCTATGGAAGAAAGGGCAGCTGAGGAGAAACTGGAAGGAGCGCTGGTTCACTCTGAGGCCGAGTGTCTTGTGCTACTACGCCGGGGAGGACCGCAAAGACTGTCTAGGCAACATAGCTCTGGATGGGAACTGCTGTGTGGAGGTCAGCAAGTTTAACACAGCCAGATGTGTTTTTCCTTTACATTTGGAGTTTAATATACACTATATGTGATATCAGATCAGTGTTTATTTTGGTTCAGTTAAATGCCCTCTAAAAGTCTGAGTTCATTTAATATGTGTGATACCTTTCATGCAGGCTTTGATACTTAGGAAGAAAATCACAAAACATTTTTATACTTATTGTATAACTGTATGATAATAACAATCATCATTGAAACTTTATTTCAACATTCTTTTAAGTTATACCATATACAACATATACAACAATCTTGCTGTGGGAGGGAACAACCCCAACTTTAGTGTGGAAAAATTACGCTTGGAAACACAATGTGTGCCTGTATATATGTGTGTGTGCCATAACAAAGTTTTCTTTTCTTGTTTTTAAGTTTTAAAATACACTTATAAAACTGTACATGGGAAGTGTGCATTATTATATGCTATTATCAGTGTTTATGTGCATATTGAACCCTCTGTCAATTATTAGTAATCAATTATTGCCACACAACCACAAGCTCTTATTAAAGTACTACTCAACAAAGTGTGCTATATCACACTTATTCATGTGATCTATTTTTAAGCTGGTGTCATTGTTTTGCATTTATGTCATTTCAGTTTGGAAAACTGAATGTAGATGCTGTGAGTGAACAATTCCAGTTATTTATATCATTACGGGTGTATTACGGCTCACAAATACCTTGAAAAACATACACAAACATTAGCAGGCTTGCATCTCCACAGACCTCATGACCTGGTGGTGGGCACACCACTTGCCTGCCACCAGAAATGTTACACATTAGGGCTTTAACAAAATTCCGACATGAGGCAGGAGGCAGTTGCTGGTGGCGGTGAATTTCACAAACATTTATTTTTTTGTTTTAATGTAGTTGTTATAAAATTGTTGTTATTTTTTTTCTATCTCAGGCGCTTCCAGACCGAGATGGAAAGAGGTGTATGTTTTGTCTTAAAACTATCTCTAAAACCTATGAAATGAGTGCATCTGACACCAAACAGCGACAGGAATGGACCACAGGTAAAAAAGCAGAGTAAAAATATATATAAAACAGAATACGTACAATGTTGGGTAGTAGAACAGAGTTGCCGACTGTGTCATTGGTGGTTAGTAAAGGTTCATTCTGTCTTAAGTTTTAAACTTAGGACTGGCAATTATTTTTGTCGGACAGGAGAGTTTGTAGGCCTGCTTTACATGTCTCGGCTGCTTTCTGTAGGCTTCCTCAGAAGTGTCACATGATGGTGTAGTGACGTGTTATGTTGGCTGCTTACATGGTTTTGCCAGACAGTGTGTGTGATAAGGTGTACGCTCCCTCGTCATGCAGTCCTGGAGATAGCATCAGACAATAGGGGGTGTAAGCTTCCCCTACCATGTAAGATGCCCACCAGACCCATCACTATACCATTATGTGGCTATGGTTGAGGGGGCTGTTACTGCAGAAAAGCAGCCTTTGTAATCTATGTTTGAGCCTGTAAAATACAGTTTGTGTCCTTGTGTCCGCAGCTATTATAACAGCCATTCGATTACATGTGGAGGGTAAGAAGTCCCTTCACAAAGACCTGAAGCTTAAGCGTCGGGAGCAGCGTGAACAGCGAGAGAAGAGGAGACAGTCCAAAGAGGAGGAGCTACAGAGGCTGAGGGCGCTGCAGGAGGAGCGTGAGAAAAAACTGGCTGAACTGGAGCTGCTGAAGGAGGCTCAGAAACAGGCGCAGGAGCTCCTGGAGCAGGACGAGCTGAGAAGGAGACAGCAGCACGAGCAGCTGCAGAGGGCCCTGGAGGTGCAGCTCAAGGAGGCAGAGGAGGTGAGGCCAGACATGGGTAATGCAACAAGGGGCTACACTTTAGAATTATATTTTATTGTTGCACATTTCCCAGTAGAATATTGCCTGGCAAATCTAGAATGATATCTGTCTGCATTTTTTATACAGATTGATATCAGTCTGGTCCCCACATGCTCCGTTGCATCTCAAGCCCGGTCAAACGTGTTTCTTGCAATCAGATCCATTTTTCAGTGACATGTGAAACAAAAGAGGTCACCTATGATTTACAAATAAAATCAAATTTCTCTCATCTCAAATTAACAGAGTTTAGCGCTTCGCTCATTGATTCTGCAGAAATTGATGTGTTTCAGTCCCCTGAGATATTTTTTTTTCCTTTATTATTTCCGATACGGACGGACCATGCGTGTCCCCAATTTGCTAATCCACCTGTTAATCACAACCATTTGAAAACAGGGAGATTCACCGGTGAAACAAACTTGCATTTTCAGAAAGCACTGAAGAAGTGTCTGGATACCAGGCAAAGTGGCAAATAGAGCTTTTATATTTTTGTTTATGTTACACAATAATAATGAATTTGATTTCTATAGCGCCTTTCAAGACACTCAAAGCGCTTTAAATTGCATTTTTCATTCCACCATTGCCATTTCACATATTGTAGAACAAATTTCAACAACAACTTTTCTGTGAGTGTAGGCCCGAGTGAGCATGCAGGCTGAGATGGCTCTGAAGGAAGAAGAGGCAGAGAGACAAAGGAAGAGGATTCAGGAGCTGGAGGAGATGCAGAAACGACTGGAGGAGGCGCTACAACAGGAAATCAAAGCTCGACTAGACGAAGAGGCTTTCCGCTATGCTCAAGCCGGGTACTGTCCACAAAATCTGTCACAAAGTCATTTCTATTGGTCAGCTGTTAGTGATTAGTGTTTCATTGGTTGTAAGAGGGACTTGTCTTTATGTGCAGCCGATAGCACATTTACTGTAGTCAATAAAAAGAGCTCATGTTAAATTATGTTCCTGAGGAAGTTTAGCCTCAGCAGAGGAAGTTTTAAATACTGCCATCTGTTACGCGCTTACTCTCTGTGGCTTCAGTTTCCTGATCACCTCCAAATTGATTTGTCCTGCTCTTGTCAGTGTTTACCAGCACAAACATATGGTTAGGATTTCGTAAGATTTGGCTTCTGTGGATCCCATTGTTTTGGGCTCTGAAATCACATGGACAGCAGTTCTGATAAGATTTAAGTGCACTAAGGAAAATGTGTCTTTATTGCTAAGCAGAAAGAACAGAACACACCGAGGAGGACTTCTAGTTCCAATCTAATCAAACCTGGTCCTGTACAAACCTAAGGTGTGGAAAAAGATGTGACCAGCCTCACCAAACTAAAACTTATATTTAGGACTTTACAACTTACAAATGACCCCTGGGGATCACTAGAAGAATTAGAAGAAAGTTGAAGAAATACAGCATGAATGTGTTTGACTGTTGTGTGTAGACTTCTTGCTGAGGAAGAGGAGAAGATGAAAGCGCTGATGGCTCTGCAGGAGGAGCAGGAAGAGTACATCCTAAAGACTCAGAGAGAGAAGCAGGAGCTCAAACAGGAGATGGAGGCCAAGTCCCGCGCTCTAGATGAGGCACAGAGACAACTGGAGGAGGTCCGCGCCAACCGCCATCGAGTCGACCAGGACGTAGTGGTAAGTAACTAGATGATACATACAATGTGTATTTTAATAAAGAAGGGTGAGGCAACTGTTCATATAATTGTCAGAAACAGAACATTTTGTTGGAGTATTGCACACTTGGAAAAATATTCATCATCCAGGGGAATTTAATAAAAAAGAAACTTATAGTTAAAAATACTGGTTTAGTATTAGTAAGTATTTAATAAATACATTTAAATTCTATTACTGCATATGTGCAGTTTATTGGTGTTTTATTTGTCAGAAAATGTAATTGTCCAATGTATGTGTAACAGGCCGCTCAGCGAAAACTTCGTCAGGCGAGCACAAATGTCAAACACTGGAATGTACAGATGAACCGATTGATGAGACCAATTGGTCCAGGGGGTAAGTGGGTGTGATCTCTTACATAACAACACAGACCACACGTTTTTCCTAGGTGTATACGTTTCTTATGGCAATGCATGTGTGCACACTGGGGCTTTGACCTTTTATAACTAAAGATAAAGAGGAGGCAGTGGGCGAGGGGAATGACATAGAGCAAATAAACTAGAGCCTCATTTGAACCCAGTGTTTTCCACCAAGAAAACACAACTCCAAAGGCGTGACACACAACCAGACCTTGACAAATGAATGAAACTCATTTGCTGGTGTTTTGTACTAAAAGAGTATAGAATTATATTTAGCAGACATTTTGTGTAATATTAAGGCTTCAACTTGGTATGGTAGATTGTGTAATTACTACAGAATACCGGTTACATTAGTTACTTAATCTACTATACCTACAGTACATTGTTTAGGTTATGTAACTATTTCTGCTTTTACACTACGGGACCTGTCGAAAAAGAGATGATGCATCTCAAGGGGCTATCCTGAATGAAATACAAATACTTGCTGCTGCTGAATGCCTTTTGTTTTGATAAATCTAGAAAACCTAACCCTTTATTGATATTTTGTTACAGAGAAACGACCATCACTGGGCAGCTCTTTTTCTTCTTTCCAAATCCCATCACAGAGGGACCCGGGTCTGCGCTTGAGGGCGAGGTCTGGATCGGACGAGAGAGACGACGAAGGCAAAGAAAATGTGGAGAACACTTGTGATTTAGAGAAGCGTCACTCTCACACCTCAAATGGAGACATGGACATCCCTTGAATTATTATCCCTCTAGTTTTGACAAATGCACAGAACTATGCAAAAGTACTAGGCAGGTGTAAAAAGTTGTAAGTATATTTGTTTGTTTAATTAAGTTGTTGTAAGAGTGCTTAAAGAAGGTACCATTTTGAGATATGACTGAAGATACTAACTTGAGGGACTTAAAGAACCAATCATTATTTCATGAAAATTTGCCTAAGAGTTTTGCACAGTACTGTCCTCACACACGTTGGAAGGTTATTACTCTTTTTGATAATAGATTTACTGACCTCACCTGCCAAAAGAGAACCTGCAGTATAAATGTATAATGTTTACATCTCAACTAATGGTTTGAATAAAACTATGTGAAACCTGGACATTATCAGCCATCTGTAACAAAGACATCCTAAACAAGTTTAATATTGCTCACATGGTACTTTTAATTGTAATACGATGTTAATTAGTTGTTATTTTTTTGGTGTGTGTGTGTGACTTTTAACTTACTAAGGTACTTCAGTATGCAATGTAATAGCGTGACTCCAGTAAACAGGAAAGCGAGAAAGACGGACAGAAACGCCTCAACTTCCTTTTTCTATGGGCGCTGCCATTGTAAATAAACCTGGGTTAATACTTGTTATATCATATTGTCTTGTTCTTACTCAACTTATGCGCACAGTACTAACTTTGTTTAATAGACTACTTATTTACATACTGTTAATATCATATGACAAACTCAGGGAGCATGCCATTACTTTATAGCTTCAAGATTAGTACAAATGCGCCACGTAGCCAATGCACAAATATTCTATTTGACGAATTCAATGGTTATAAAGACAGATATTTAGTTATTTGAATAGGCCTAACAGAAAGGTGATATATCCTGATTTTTACTAATAATTAATACATAGTTTGTACTTATTTAAATGAAAAGTTGTAGCTGTACTCATAACTGGCCTATTGGAAAAACTTTTTATAGATCATTCCCTTTCGTAATTTCATTCTGAATGGTCAATAAAGGTGATATATTTTTGCTGTGAATGCTCAATAGCACATTTAGTTGAAAGCTATCAGTAAATGCCCATGTTACAGATTAAAGATACAAATAGTGTACATAATACTTGCAGAGAGACCTTGACTGAGGCCAAAAGCGGTGAGCAGGCTCCACAGAGGGCCGTGTGTGTGTGTGCGTGCGTGTGTGTGTGTGTGTGTGTGCGTGCGTGTACGTGTGCGCAGGACAGAGACAGTACTTGCAGAGAGACCTTGACTGAGGCCAAAAGCGGTGAGCAGGCTCCACAGAGGGCCGTGTGTGTGTGTGCGCGCGTGTGTGTGTGCGTGTGTGTGCGTGCGTGTGTGTGTGTGTGTGTGTGTGTGTGCGGGTGTGCGTGTGTGTGTGTGTGTGTGTGTACGTGTACGTGTGCGCAGGACAGAGACAGGAGAGAGGGGGCGCTGTGTCTACGGTCCTGGCATGTGACAGGGCAGGGAGGGGGAGCCAGCCAAAGCAAAGCAAAGCTGGGAACAACAAGGGGAAACTCGGAGAAGGATTATCAGTAATAAGTCTACTTAACTGCGTGTGGTATGGCAGCCAACTCAAGTGTCTTTCTCCTGATCACATTTGTCAACTCTGCAGCTGCACAATGGCCTGTTTCTGTGTGAGTTGGAGTTAGCATACTGCTGCTAGCCGCTGCGGGCTAACTCGCTCTTGCTCTGGAGACTTCAAACAACTTGTCAACAGCGGATCGATCGGGGACCACACCGGAGATAGTTTTGCCCGATTCTGTGTCACCCTTTGGACACTTTCCTCTTAGTTGAAAGCTCACGGAAGTTGCAGCAGTATTGACAGAGGTAAGCCTAGTTGGCCAGCCAGCTAGCGTTATTTAAAGGCACACTCGGGAATGTGGGTCAGCCACGCTAACAGCAGCTACTAGTACTCTCCAAGGTTAGTGCTAACCAGCTAACTCCGCTAGCCGTGCCGACTCCACAAGAATCTGACAGTGTTTACAAGCTAGACTATGTATTTACATTTTCTATTGTCTCAACTCAGAGACGAACTTTCAGCGGACAAGGGTGTAGCTTTGTCCTACTGTCATTGCCGAAATGCACGTATCACGTTACCCTTATGCCCATATAATTCACAGTCACTTAAGCAGATATTTCCGAGAACCAGTGTGACAGGTTGGCTGCACTATACAAGTCCTAACAGTCTCTGATCCTCACTGTTTTCATGGAAAATCTGCTAAAGAGTGAAGCTTTGGCTTCTGTGGAGTAGTTCATATTTTATATGATAAAGTGTTGTTGAAACAACCATGTGATTTTGATAGACAGTCTCATCTCATGACATGTCCTGATGTTTAGTATAATCAATTATTATATTTCATTCATCTGTTTGTTGCTGTGAACTTCAGTTCAGTTTAAATTTCTTTGAGAGAGCGGAGAATAAATAATTAACATGGATCTTCGCTGCTTTCATTATGAATGGGTGAGCTCTACATTCATTTGAGGTAGTAAGCCACAGTGGTTGTTTGTCAGGCTACATGCATGTGCAGATTAATCCACTAGGGGGCCCTGGAAAAATGTTGCCCCCTCCTTTTTGACCCACTCCCCCAGAGCTCAGTGTGTACATAGTGCATGCACCCTGTCCCCTTTACTCATCCACTCAGTACAATGTGCACCCTGCCATGAACTGAGGCAAACAATAATAACAGATGTCTCCTGGCTCCAAAAGTTGACTTTTTGTGCTAATCTATCTATCTCAAATGTTCAGACCAAACACTTTAGTCTTTGCTATTGCTCAAGGAGGCCTTGCATTGGAAAAGAAAAGGCAACAACTATTTTGTGTCTTGCAATGCAGTTTGAGATATTAGTCAATGTGTGAATGTCATTGTATTCAACTGGGTTTGACAATAAGATCATTGTACACGTTAGCCCAACATATACTTTTGAAATTGTTTAATTATATATATTTTTTCTTCTTTTCTTATTTTGCAGTTGTGTGGTCATTTCATAATTATCTTGGCACTTGTTTAGTTCTTTCCATGTTGATGTATGTTGTATTTATTTGTTTCAGATAATTCCAAATTTAGTCACTGTATACATTTTCCATCTTAAATTCTTAAATTCAATTCATTTTAAATATGTTATAAACTTGCGCTACATATTTATTCCAGTGTGCATACTAATGTTTATAATACCAACAATTGTTTGTATTTACTAGTACCGCAGTGGCGTGATGATGACTACGTGACAAGAGGAGAGGCGTAGAGTGAGCTTCATAAAGGAGCCATGGAGGGGTGCAAGCAGGCTGCCTCAGAGCAGCACAGGATAAATGGCTTCTCTGAGCCTCAGTCGCCCCGGGATACGCCTGACGTGAGGTGGTCTGGGGCGGAGGGAGAGTCCAGGGGCTCTGACAGCTCCGGTGGTAACAGCATGTCCGAGTTGAAGGCCAGAGACAGTGAAGATGAGGAGGACAGCGCAGGTAAAAGCCTCAAAGGGGACCACAAGACGAGAGAGGAGTCGTCGTCGCCCGATCAGGAGAGCGAACAGAGCAGACCTGCCATCAGTGCAGCATCCAGCTACACAGGTTCAGTCTACTTACCTTTTTCAAACTCCAAAAGTTTGATTGATTTATGTTGGGACATGTTAATTTATCCTGCAAATTATTCTTATTACTTTTCATGGAAGAATAGAAGTAGATAATTTGACCCAGGCCATGTGGTTGTGTACTTGGGCATGTCACTATGCCCACAAGGTCTCCTTTAACCATTGTACGTGACTGGTTTCAGGAAGGGGGACCCCTGTAAAAGTTTATTTTTACCACTAACACTATTAATCAGGTCATATAGATATTTATGTGCTTTTAGTCAAAACTTTAAGTTTTAACAAACAGAAAAACAAAAACAACAAAAATAATGCTTAAAATTGCTAGTAACAAATGGATGCTAAAAACATTAAATAAACACACGTTATAACTTTCTTTAAGGTTGTAGAAAATATAATGTTATGGTATAATGTTTGCCATGAATCTGTAATTATTTTAATTAATTATCTTAAATATGATGAACTTCAGTATTTTTTATTTTTTTGCAGACTTGTCTCATACGTCCTCGCCGTCACTGTCCGAACAGCTGCGTCTGGGCAAAGAGGACGGAGCAGGGTCCGGTATCAGTGTGGAGTGTAAGGTCTGTGGGGACAAGGCTTCTGGTTTCCACTATGGTGTACATGCCTGTGAAGGCTGCAAGGTGAGTGGCGCTCAAACTGCAGTGAGGATGCAGGCACACGCACCACACCAAAATTGGGACTAAACTCAGAATTTAACCTGGACTAGACCAGGACTAAACCAGAGGGGTATACTGTGAAGCTGGTTGGACATAACCGGGCTTAAATTCAGTGAGCTGGCTTCTCAAAGCCGAAGCTGGTTAGCCACAGAATTTGTAAAGCCAAAGTTTGAACTTAAGTCACTGTGCGTGCTCACTGGGAAAGGGGTGTGTGCCACGTCATTTGACCAGTTTTACGCAATGAATAGACGGTCTGATGAACATCTGATTATAAAATATTCAATTTTAAAGGCTACTTTTAACAAACAAAATGGATTTCTGTAAATTGACCCATATCTAGCAGATTATTGCTCATTTGAATCTACTTCTTTGCACATTTTAACAGGTTTTGTTTAATAAATTGTAGCCTAAAGTACATTGGGAAAAGCAGCACACTTTATGTTCACTGCTTAATCCAATAGTTTGTCATGTAGATATAGATTGTGAGCATAAATGTGTACATAATATTCAACACATCGCTGCCCGTGCGCAAACGAACCAGGAGCAAAGTGGGGTTTTCCCGAGGCGAGAGGAGGATGAGTGGCGTGATCCATAGTGCATGCAATGGAATATAAAATGTATGAGTCTGGATATGGACTTTTCCTCTGAGGACCAAAGAAGGCGATCTTGTAAAGTAATGAAGAGCTGTGTGTAAGAGTGCCACTTCTGGCGAACGCTGTGCTTTTGAGCCTTGGTGAGTTAAACCTCCGTCTGCACGCCTGTGTTTCTAAGTGATTTTATGTGATAGAGACGGTTTATCACAGCGTATAACCACTGCCAAAACACTCACACAGTGCAGAGAGACGGATCTGATCTAAGTCTTAACTCAGGCTCTTAACCTGCTGCAGACCAGGGTAGCTCTGCCGCTCTGTTACTATAGTGATCTAACCACGCTGAAAAGTGAGCCTGTTTCGTAATACAAGAAATCAAGGGTTTGAGCTGGAGTAACCCAATTTAGCCACCTATATCGCTTCATAGTATACCCCTCAGAACTAGAACAAGACCGAAGAATCAGGATTCAGAACTAAACTGGGCCAAACCAGTACCAGGACAATTGTGAAAGCACACGAAGATTCAGTGGTCAAAAAGATTACAGGGCTACATTGTTGTTTTTTTTCCAGGGCTTTTTCCGGAGAACTGTGAGAATGAAACTGGAGTATGAGCGCTGTGAACGCGCCTGCAAGATCCAGAAGAAGAATCGTAACAAGTGCCAATACTGTCGTTTTCAGAAGTGCCTGTCTTTAGGGATGTCCCATGATGGTAAGACTCGAGCACATTAAAACAAAAATTATGTACAATATGCAGGCAAGATAATGATTAAAATATATTTTAGTTCACCAGAGCTACACTATCTGTGTAATCCCTCAATTGTCCTGGTAGAGATCATGGCAAAAGCCGTTCGAGTTCTGTCAACTGGACAGAATACATTTCGCCACTCATTCAAGTAACATCTTCACTTCTACTAGCACTCTCTGCCAAAGCCGAAGAAGCTACTTGGATGAGTGCCATAACATATTCACTCTAAAAGACTTTTATCCAGTTCCCAAATTTTACAGATATAAATGAGCTCTTAAGCTACAATCGGGTAAAAGTGTCTGCTTTTATGGTTAATATAACTGTACACTGTCCTAATAAGTAAATAAATGAAAATCAAGTTGACAGAATTCTTCTTTCTCTGTATGAATTCGTATAAAGTGATGCAAAACATGCATTTATTTAAATTATATGCCCCTTTAATATATTTGAGGTGTGCATTTCCTCATGTAAAAGAAGACAAAAGAAGAAGAGTGGAATATCTTATTCTTAATGTGTCTTAATTGTTTTTTTCTTTTTTACATCTTGACGCATCTTGACTCTGCTGCTTTAGTTAAAGCTATGCATCATTATTCTTGAGAAAAAAAGTATTTTGGCCTTAGGAGATGTGGAAAAGTGAAAAGAGATTTTCTCTTTTCTAAACTTCTCCTAAACTCTAAAACCAGCGTGCACATGTTTTTGCAGCAATCCGATATGGACGTATGCCTGAAGCAGAGAGGAAGAAGCTGGTGGCCGGTCTCCTGGCAGAAGAGTTGAACCTCAAACCCGGAGGCTCCGATCTCAAGACTTTAGCCAAACAAGTGAACACAGCCTACCTAAAGAACTTAAGTATGACCAAGAAGAGGGCCCGCAGCATCCTGACGGGCAAAACCAGCAGCACCTCAGTACGCTTAAATCCTATGTGAAGGCGGAGATTGTTATGTAATAGGGATGTCAAACTTGCTCGTATTGACACTGTCTTACAGAAGAAGACTATGGCTACATGACAATTGAATCAAGCTAATCATCATTAGTTAGTAAGAAGTAATTTAGATGTCTTTAGGAGTGTACGTTACTTTAATCAGATAATATTAACTCTAAAACTCCTAATTATGTAACCGGGCTGTGTTTTATTTCCCATATCATCCAGCCGTCATGAATATTATAGTAAAATTGAATCATCTTGACACCCCTATTTCATAACTGAAGGTTGTTTTCCCTGTTTTGTTGTTTGAACCTGTTGATCAGTTGTTTATTTTTGCTCCTTCAGCCGTTTGTGATTTACGATGTTGACACGCTGTGGAAGGCGGAGAGTGGACTGGTCTGGAGCCAGTTAGTTCCAGGTGCTCCCCTGACAAAGGAAATCGGGGTCCATGTGTTTTATCGCTGTCAGTGCACTACTGTGGAGACTGTGCGGGAGCTCACAGAGTTTGCCAAGTGCATTCCCGGTTTTGTGGACCTCTTTCTTAATGACCAGGTAAATTGCATCCCGATCGATGTAAAGTGATTGTTAAGTACTCCTAATCAAATTCTTAAGACCAAAGCAGTGGTGCTAAATAGCATCTTTCGGTTGAAATAACTATGTACGTTTTCTGGAGAAGGGTCCACCACCTGCTTGTCATGAAAACATAATTGCTTTAAATCTTGCATTTGCTTAATTGCCTGCATTTTTCTTGAAAAAAAAATACTTTAAAAAATACTAGTTTTGGTGGTGTCATTCAGTGGAACATCCCAGGAAAATAGCAGGTTTTGACCTCTCCACATGAAAACATACATAAGAGCTGTTTTAAAGCAAAACATATTGGTCTTGGTATTAAGATTTTAATTGGATGGTTTTATAATATCCATCTATCGGTTTCAGACTGACAAAAAACTTGCGCAGTTGCCATTGAAATTAACAATTCAAAACAAAATATGTCTTTTGTATGGTCAGAAGAATTGTCACCTATAAATGGGAAACTGAAATCCATGACTTGAAATGTGATCGATTTCAAGTCATGACTTGAAATCCATGACTTGAAATTGATCACATTTCAAGTCATGGATTTCAGTTTCCCATGACTTGAAATGTGATCAATTTATTTTTTCTATTGTTGTTGTAGGTGACGTTGCTCAAGTATGGCGTGCATGAGGCTATTTTTGCAATGCTACCATCTCTTATGAACAAAGATGGACTACTGGTAGCCAACGGGAAAGGCTTTGTAACCAGGGAGTTTCTGCGGAGTTTGAGAAAGCCATTCAGTGAAATTATGGAGCCTAAATTTGAATTTGCTGTAAAGTTCAACGCTCTGGAGCTCGATGACAGTGACCTGGCCCTGTTTGTCGCTGCCATTATTCTCTGTGGAGGTAAAAACAGCTTCATATACAAACAGTATGATATGGTTCAGGTTGGTTTACTGGAACCCTATGACCTGTAGTTAGCAGTGCTTTTATGACCACATATTCTAAATATATATTGAACATATATCATTATTATTATCATTATCTTTATCATTATCATTATTAGTATTATTATTATTATTACTAATAACTGGTTGTATGTTTAAATTAAATTGAACAATTCACAAACAACTGATACTGTTACTTCCTTAAGAGTGATTAATTTCACTGTCCTTATGCTTTCAGATCGTCCTGGGCTGATGAATGTGAAACAAGTGGAGCAGAGTCAGGACAACATCCTGCAGGCGCTGGACCTCCATCTTCAGGCCAACCACTCAGACTCTCTCTACCTCTTTCCCAAACTGCTGCAGAAGATGGCCGACCTCCGGCAGCTGGTCACAGAAAACGCTCAGCTCGTCCAGAAGATCAAAAAGACTGAGTCCGAGACGTCACTTCACCCGCTTCTTCAGGAGATCTACAAAGACATGTATTAGCTTTTCCCAGCAGAGACTGCTTTTAGCAATACTGTTACAGACTTTGAGTTTATAAATTTATAAATTAATACACTGCAACCAGTACTAGCACTGTTCCACTTAAAGGCCATGGATTTCAAAATGCGCAGATGAGACAAAGTCTGTTTGTAGGGCTAACAGAACCAGTCTTCTCAGTGTCAGCACAGCTCAGCGTTAAGAGCATCTGGAATCATTTTCTGAAATTGTAGTTTCCCACAAAGGTCACTTAACAGTGGGAATGATATGTTTTTTTTTTTACTAAGGCTGCTCTTATTTCATCTTAATAGCAAACTGACCCCAGTGTTGAGAGAGACATTCTGCTGGTTCACCTTTGTGCAAGGCAAATAATATATTTTTGTTAGAACTCGCATGAATTGAACACATGACCAAAAATGAACCATCAATACGTAAAGTTTTAAGTCTATCGTCCCGGGGTTGTTCGCTGTTCATCTGTTCATCTGTTCATCTGTTCATCTGTTCATCTGTTCTCGTATTCTACAACACAAACTGGGCTGGCTCCAGCAAAGTAAAGCTCTGCATAGGCTACAACTAATTGTGCTACATTTATTCATTAATGTTGAAACCTCAAATGACAAGTTTTGTCTTAAAGTCATGAACCTTAGTGGGAACTAAAGTATATGCTGCACAGATTGAGCTGAATCTGACACTATCAGCTTATTGCCCATTGAAGTACAAGGGACAATGTATTTTTATGTTTATATATATTTTGACTTGTAACTTTTTAGCTTTCTAGTGTATTCAGTGTAATTATGTTACTAATTATTTGTAATTTCTGATTATCATTTTTAAGAGCAAATGTGATTTATTGTATGGTTTTATGTAATGCATTTGTTTTTGTCAGATTTCTTTGGGTTGAGGTTGTACCAAATATATCATGAAAAGCTATTTGTCAAGTGAGAGATTTGGATGACCTAAAAACATCTATTTTTTGAAATGTCTGATCACAAATCACCCTTGAAAATCTGTATTTTTTTCTTTTACTGTAAAACGTTTATTTTCATTTTCAGAGCTTTACAATAGCTTACTATATCTTCCACGCCCTCCATATTATGCACTGTGTTTCACTGTCTAAATCTGAATGGGCTGCACAAACTTTTAATGTCTGATGGACTTCCTCCTCCTTTGTCCCTTTTCCTATCTACCTCTTGGCGCTGTATGATGTGTGACTGAATTCCTCTGTCATCCAATTTGCATTTTGCCTTAATTTCTGCTTTTTGGTTTATGTGCAGTGTGCCAAGTAAGTAACGGTTGTGGATGGATAAAACACAAAAGTACACCAAATGTGTTCGTTAACTACCTCTTTGACTGGAGACAGTGATGAATTTATTTACTTGTGCAGAAAACATGTTACTTGAAGAGTATTTTAGCCACATGTAAACAATTTATAGATAGATAAAGTAAAGATCTAAAGAATTGTATTAGAATCAAATATGTGAAATTTCTCATTTTTATTTTTGCCTGCCCTGGTCTGTTTGGTACTTTTTCCTTTTGGGATCAATCAGATCAAGCAGTTGTGCATTATGATAAGATGACAAGAAGTTGGAAATCAGTTTTCAGTGTTAACTGTAGATATGTTACAAGGGTTCATGTACACAAGCTCTTTAATGTAGCTTGACCCAGGAAGTTCCCATTTGCCTACTGGACTTAGAAAAGTGTTGTTGGTTTGTGCCTAAATTTACAATGCTGAAACAGTCAAGTCATTGCAGATAATGTAGGCTACATTGAACTTAAACTTTATATAGACTCTAAGATATAATCAGAAATTACGAAATGGAGGCAAAATGAAGAAGAGTCTAATACACTTTCAATGATTATTTGACTAAATACATAAGTCTAAAAGTCTATAACATAAAATTGAATTTCTAGTATAGAAATATCAATTAGTTTGCTTTTCAGTCACAAATGATGAAAAAATATACAATTTTCTAGGCAAGAAATTCACGTAAAAAGAATTTATATCTAGATATATTTTAAAACTATTTTGTCAACATTTCTGTAAACGTTTGTTCAGTAAAATTAAAATTAGGATTTAGCCTTCATCAAAAATGCATCAATAGTATCATTTTCATTAAATAAATAATGTAATGTATTTTTTTAAACTACGGTCACTTCATTGTATCTGGATGGTTTTCGTAAGTCAAACCTCTTGATTTCTCATATTTTGTGATATTCTGTGATCAAATTTCTCCTTTGAAATTGCATCATGTTTCACTTCACTTTTGCCTCTAGATCGTTATGGAATTCAGAATGTTTTTGTTTACAAGACCAAGGCCCAGAACGGAGACGGGGGAATATTTATTTATAAACCATAAATACACAGCCCGTCACCTGGGAGCGTCTGTTTGAGTCTGTTTGCGTCTGTTTAAGTGCACGTTGCTCTGCACTGGGGCTGGAGCTGATCAGCGCTGATTGGAAGAAGACACTATTTAGATATCGCGATAAACAGCGCAGCGCAGCGGCAAGCTCAAAACAACCGCAAGGAAGCGCCGGGACATGGAGCGGCTCAGTCGCAACGGAGGTATTTGTAGGTAAGATGATTTTTGAAGTGACTTTTGCTGACAGTATCAAACATTTTAGGGCTATGCAATGTTAAGTGAGGATAACGTGAACGGTTGTACCAAGTTTACACGTCAGATCGTTGCACTGGGATTCGGCACTTGTTTGTTGGGGTTAAGTGGCCGAGGAGCTGTAAACTACAAACACAATGGCTCATGTCGTCTTTTCAAAGCTGTTTTTTTTTTTTACTCTTTGAAATCAATGTTCACAAACTGCAATGGAAACTGTAGTTGACATATTCGTTTATACTGGATCACCTCGTTTGTTATTTTTCGAAGAAGTCACAAGAACGCGTCATTTAAAACGGCGTTAGATATGATTTAAACGTAGTATTGCTTTTTTTCAAATGTGCCTCAATTAGTTAGTCCCCACCCACACACTACACTTTCTACACCTAAAGACGTGTGACTCTACCTTCTCGCTAAGTTCACAATCTTTGTTTTGGTCATTTTCCGTTGCACGTGAGCCCCCCAGAGCCTCCAAATGTGTCCAAATGTGTCCAAATGTCTCCAAATGTGCTTAACACGTTATGATCCAGTCCAGAAAGCGGTAACAGACGTCAAATCTCATATTTGTAAAACTATACCACCACCCTTGGCAAATCGTTTTTTGTGAAAAATTCATAATGTTTTAGGTTATATCAATCTTAATTCTGTACCTTTCTCGCAGGCGTTTCTTGAATGGTAATTGCATTTATGGTGATGGCTGCCGATTTCGACATGAAAGACCAACTCAAATGTGTAGGCACTTTCTGAAAGGGTACTGCTGGTTTGGTGACCACTGCAAGTAAGTTAAGAGAGTAACTGCATGTTAAACACAGATGTGCTTATGATTTTTGTTTTCCTCTTCAAAGGTTTCTTCATGTTTTTCCACCTGGAGGAAGACTCGCTGAGCCTAATTCTTCGTCGTTCGTCTCCTCTGTGGCCCCTGGTCAGTTGGACAGAAGGTCATCTGAGCCCACAGTCCTACAGGCCGAAAAGAGTGGACGAAACACTACCTCGAATCAGGCCACCAATGTGGCAATAAACACAACTGAAGCCCATTCACCAGGTACAGTACACAAATATAAGTCAACTCTCCATCTTCATCTTATCTGGGGTTATTTATCAGTTATCCATTTTTAATATAATTATATTTATGTATTTTACCCAACCAGTAAGGCTTGGAATACTGACACCTGAAAATGTCATGCTTTTCTTATGGTTTATTCTACAGAAAGACAATTGACAGATTCAGCGCACAATTCAGAAATAGGAAGTTCGTTACAGGTTTGTTTTTTTTAGTTTTTTTTTATACACCCTCACATAAATATGGGTGCATGCTAAGTTTAAAGCTGGGAGAAGTCACTGAAGGGCCCACAGTGGACACAGTAACAGGCTGCGTTTTTCTCATTTCTCTCTCCTTGCATCCTTCTCCTTGATTCATCTCCTTGATTCTGCAGGAAATGGGTGAGGAAGTCCAGGCCATAGAGGAGACACGGCGAAGAGAGGCAGGAGGAGACATGAGCTTATGGTCAATGGGGACAGCCTTTTCTCAGGCGCTGGTTCTGTCCAAAATTACTCTATAGTGAGGATTGAACCTAATCGTATTTTTTATTATTCCAGGACTTTTAAATCAAAGTCAGGTCCATGTGTTTGACATTAAAAACTAAAACAACATATGTTCAAATTCAGAATTATGTAACATGGCAAACATCCTTTGCTACTGTCCCTGTACCCGTCTTGTTACAGCAATACAATCTCCTTACTCTTGGACAAATACAGTTTATATGTTATTTTATCTGATGTCTGCCCCCTGAACCCTCGCGCATGTTTCCTCCATGGTTTCCTTCCCTTGCCTCCTCGGAGGTTTGGGACACCACTTAATATGGTGCATTTGATTGACAGCTGAGGAATCAAGGAGAAGGAAGCGAGGAAAGAATTGAGATGCGGCCAAGTGACTTGGACTTAAGCGGGACTCAGACCCAACAAATCATGACATTGCTACAACCCTGTTAACAGTATTTTCACTTGAAGGCTTCGGATACTCCACTTATCTCTGCTTAATGGAAAGTTTGTTTCCTCACTCCAGGGAAATGTTCCAAATGAGGAAATGGAAGGTGCTACAGTTGGTCCTTCACAATCTCCAGACAGAGCTCAAGCCATTCTCAGAAGTAAAGACCTGGCCTGTGGAATCTGCATGGATAAGATTTATGAAAAGCCAGAACTGGGCGAACGCATGTTTGGCATTTTGCCGAACTGCAATCATGCATTTTGTTTAAAATGTATTCGAACCTGGAGGAAGACCAGACAGCTCTCACCCGATGTTGTCAAGTGGGTATCACAATGTTAAAACAGTAGGTATCTCTACTACAAGAGCCTTTGTAACGTCCTGTGTCTGTTCTGTAGGAGTTGCCCCCAGTGCAGAGTCAAGTCTGGATTTTATGTGCCACACAATTATTGGGTTGAAGGACAAGAAAAAGAATCCTTAATTACTGCTTTCAAAAAAAGGTTTAGGTAATGAATCTTGTGACAACTTCAGTTGAAGCTTGCAGTGAAATGAATCCACGGCTCTTGGGCATCCCATTTCCCGTCCTTTTATGCTGCACAGATATTGTTCACCTAGAACACAGAATAAAGCTCAGGACTGAATGTCAAAAAAATGGTTACTGGCCAGATGTGCTAAATGTCCATAGAGATCATAGCCAAAACATTAAAAACAAACAAAAGTGCTGTAGAAAAATGCATTTACCAGTAGAGAAGCTTATCACATCTTGGTGTCAGAATACTTTTGAAAGAATGCCATGATTAGTTTCATAAGCATTAATTTCATTAGTTTCATAGCATCATAAATTTCCATAGGTTCAAAATTTGGCTAATTTAAAAATTCTGAGGTATAACGATGCAAGCCCAATCTCTGCTCATAATTTATTATCTTTATTTATAAAGCACATTTAAACTACTAGAGTTTAAATGAGCGTTTCATCACAAAATGCAAATGCATGAAACAATACAATTTGCTTATTTATGTGCCAGCTCCAGTTTGTTTTTGTTAAATTAACCCTGAAACTCATGAGTGTTCCTTTGTTTGGTTTTCTTTTTTCCATTTAATTGACAGCAAGAAAACGTGTGGTTTCTATCTGCGACAAGGCCGCTGCCCATTTAAATCGGACTGCCTCTACCGTCATGATAAAACTTTAAACCGGCTGCCACGTGAGGTAAAGGATTTCTCTGCTTGTGCTTCAGTTTTTCCCAATAAAGGATGCATAATCTTCTGTTTGTTTTACAGATTTCTGAGGATGCTGAGGACTTGTACACTTCAGATGTGCTCAACTTTTTATTAGCCATGGCTCTTACAGACAGTGATGATGAGGACGATGATGACGACGACGAAGAGCTTAACATCTTTGACATGCCATTACATTTAATTCGAGAGCACGTTCTTCGCCCTTAGTTTTTTTGATTGCCCAAACTATATAGCATAAATTTAACAATTTTTCCTTTTTATACAATTTAAGGTTGATGGTAGCTAGCTTAAGTTGGGTATGTTGATGTTCTTGATCTACTTAGAACAGAGAATGTAATTTTACTGAGTAATCTTGAGTCCGTTCGATCAGTGAGATTACTGCTATGGTCTAGTTAAATAAGAACGTCAACAACTTCTTTGCAGAGTTGCTATCTTCAATCTTAATATGAAAATGGTGCAAAGAGGAAGATTGGTTGAATTCATGTTGCTTAACAAAAGTGTTATTCTAGTATTTTTACCTCCATCCCTGCCCAAGTACTTCAAATGTGTTGCACATTGTAATTTCTCCTAGCATTGCTAATTAGTGCTCTTATTTGAACCTCTGCCCTAGCATATTTGCACCATATTTGATATTTTAACTGTGTGGCTGGTATGTTTATTGCTCCACAAAGAAGAAAATTTGCATGTTAAGCTTTTATTTCTTTTAAACAAGCTGTAACTTGTACACAGAAAATAAACATGCTTCACATTTTGTCTCACTGAAAAGTCTGCTTGTCCTTTTAACAGTACAGATGTGTTGCCAACTTTAAGTGCTTATACACATACATTTTAAATTTAGTTACTTTGATCTCACCTTTTATACAAAGTGCTGTTTTTGCAGTTTTTACAACTTTGCCCATTTATTTTTTTATCCACTTGTAGTTTTATTTCACACCAAAAGGGGGCGCACCAAGTCTTTGGATAAAGCATTATGTCAAGAAGAAGCTCACGTGAGCAGCGGCGGGTGTATATGTTTCCGTAGAGTAGTCCCAGTGTAGTCCATGGTGTAGTCGTGTTTTTGTTGACGGATTCAGTTTTCTCAGACCAGTGCTGTGAACCATGGCTGCTTTACGTGGACCGTGATTTCCTTCACGATGCTGGTGGAGCGCTTTGACGGGCCGTGGAGGCTGCTGGCGCGGGCTCTGCTCTCCGGGGTCCACGGCGTCCACAGGGCTCTGGAGGTCTTCCGCAAACAGCAGCGGGCAAACTCCGACACCTCTCTGGATCAGTTTATTCAGGCTCTGTGTAAAGACGAGGTCACCTGTGAAGGGCCTGAAAAACGACCACTGATTCCGTGAGTATTGGGTATGAATATTTAACAAATGAATGGAAAGACCCCCTTGTTGTAGTAATAAGTGTTTATTGGTAGTTATCAAAGTGTAACTCTCTTTCAGTGGTGGAAGAAGTACTCAATTGTGTTAATAAACATACAGACACTGGATACCTTCTCTCAAATGTAGTAAAGTAAAAGTAAAAAGTATCCACTTTAAAATGTACTTAAGTAAAGTACAGATGACTATTTTTTTTTTTTTTTCCTGAAGTACAGTACTTTACTACTTTTGCCTTGTTACGTTCCACTACTGCTCTTTTTATTAACACACTTGGTTACAACTTTTTACTGTAAGTGATGACCACAAAACTAAACATTTAATTTATTGACGCTTTAAAACTTAATCATAACTTGATCTAAACAATCCATAGCTATCTATTCGGTTTGCTTTTTCTGCAGTAAACCATTGGTGTGCCTCTTCCCAAGTTTATTTAAACAAAACCTGCTGGCTTTTGTTTATCACCTTCATCATGTTCTACCTCAGTCCACTGTCAGGCATCTGCTGGACTGCATCAAACAAGACTGTCCTCCAAATTCATGGGTCACGTCCTTGGTCACACATTTGGAAAGACAACTTGACATTGACCAGGAGAAACCTCTGTTTAGTGCACAGTGTGGCCAGAGACTCACAAAGCTGATCCATCAACTGCCCAGAAGTGATGAAGCTGGAGGATGGGCCACTTGCTTTAATTTGCCCCACTCATCTGCTCCTCACTCTGGATCAACTTTACCTGGAGTTGCATCACAAAGAAAAAGAAAGAGCAGTGATGTTTACCACGACTTGGACAGTGAGGAAATCAGTCAGAATAAACGCATGCGAGCGGAGCTTTCTGCCGGTGAAGATGTGGGGACACAACAAGAACCAAGCAAGAAAGAGGAACCCTCAGATGCTCCTGATGCTCTGATATCATCCGAGCCCATAGACCCACCACCTGATGTTCCCCGTGACACCCTGCCTGAGAACATAAAGGTGAGGAAACAAGGCATCAGTACAACAAAAAATCTCCAATGGAAAGAATATATTTTTGGGTTACTGTTGGGTTGAGTTACTGAAAAAAACAGTCTGTCCTTATTATAAATGCTTTTACAAATTTTTTCTTAATTTGTATACTTTTAGGTAGCTGTTTTGCAGTTGAAAGACTTAATAGAAAGCAATTCAGAGGTAAGAGGAAATGTCTATAATCAAGCAAATAATATTTTGAGACATTGAGAGTTTTGGTTCTGTGTTATAATCCTTTTGTTGTGTTTTTGCAGTGGGACCAGAGTTCTTCAGATGTGGTTAAAGTCCTCAATGACTGTGATCCTGCTCAGGTAAAATCATAATTTAACATGGTAGTTCCTATTTGACCAATATATATTTGTTTGATTTTCCATTGCAAAATTGTTTTGTTTTTTTGTTCAGCTGGAGGTGGTCTGTAGCACAATAAATTTGCCAAAGATACCTGAACATATTCTTCCAAAACTATGCAGCAGTGTTTTGGCCCTGTCTCCTGATCTTAGTTTTAGCACTGCTACTACATTTATCAGGAGTCTCCTGCTGGAAAAGGTACTTTTAATTCATTAATACAACTTTATTGTCAAGGTAAGATATGAAACTGATTATGTGCATTGTTGAAACCTACAGATCCTTTCATTGTCTGAACCAGCCTCAAGATGTTTGGTTACAACAGTTACATCACTGTGCAGCCGCTACCCCAGACCGATGTGCCACGCTTTATTCGAGCATGTTTTAGCGGACAAAAACATAGGTGAACAGCTAGTCAATTAATCTTTTTCTTATTATGCATAAAAATGCGAATTACCTTCGCTCATTATCAGGGAATTTACAAGCTGACCTGTTAAACAAACTAGTGGAGGGTTGTTTGGATTCCCACTACAAACTTCAGGCTCTTCAGTAAGTATTTATCATACTGGTACATTTTATGGGTTAGTATACAGAAAAGAAATAAGTAATATTTTTTCTTTTTACAAGAATGACTTTTAAAGTACAGTGGACTGAAGCGGTGTTATCCATTATACACTGCTTATTGGACTCCAAGGTAAAACCATTTTTCGCTCTCATTTTGTGTACAATGACAGTATTGTAACTTTTGGTTTGTTTGTTTTTAGTTGGATATCAATGAAGATTTGTTTACACAATTTACTGAACAACTCATGAGCCAGGCTTCTGGATTTACAAAGTCTGTGAAATTTGCAAATATGTTGCTCACTGTTCTCACCAAATACAACAGTAGTGTAAGTAACAAATACAAAGGGTTGAATGTATTTGATTAACACTAAGCACTAAGTATTGGTCATGTCATTTACAGATAACTGCTGCCCACAAACATACACTGTCCAACTGCCTAATGCTCAACGAAACCTTCCTCAAAAAGTCTCTTCAAGCTGCTTTGAAAAGAATAACACACACATGAGTAAGCATTGAAAATACAGAAAAAACAAATAAATTGCATTTAAAACAACAGTGCAGATCATTATTAATATCACAACATTTTTATTTGTTATAAAACATTTCAAAATTGTGTTTTATGTCATTATCAAATATAGATGTTTTTGACTGCTTATAAATACGTTTTCTATTATTCCATGTCAAAGTGAAGTTCTTCATTTTCTGCTTGTGGTCTTCATCAAACTCTTGGGTTTTTTTTCTAGTTTCCAACCTTCCCTGTCAAACACACATTATTTTTCCTCCATGCCAAGCTATATAAAACATTTAACATTGTTTCTCTTTTTCATGAAACTGGATTTTGGCCTTTGATTGTCTTGTGTCCTGGAATCGGTCAGATGTCCTTCTTACAATTTAGCAACTTTCATTAATAAATAAACTAAACTCTTCACCAATCTCTCAAAAACGTAGGTGCTTTTTTCCACCACTTGTTGACGTGATT
Organism: Periophthalmodon schlosseri; assembly: GCA_000787095.1. Taxonomy (NCBI): domain Eukaryota; kingdom Metazoa; phylum Chordata; class Actinopteri; order Gobiiformes; family Gobiidae; genus Periophthalmodon; species Periophthalmodon schlosseri. Next base: position 57,345 of record KN485162.1, on the reverse strand, counting down.
GTTCAAGTAGTCAAACACAACAGCACACACATTTCACTGTACCTCTTTGTAAGTCTTTGTTATCATCTCTCACAAATCCTTTCTGTCCATGACTGTAGTAGCTGTCTCCTGGCATGTTGGTTGTAGTGGAAACAAGAAACCATGTTATGTTATAAGCTGAACAAACACACCATCCATACTGTTGTGTTTATGAGCAAGACACTAAAGCATGGCTCAGTCTGTGTAAAATGGTGTGCATGTAATCATTTTACCACTTAATGTTCTGATATATACAAGAAATAGTCCTGATAGGCTTCTGGCTCTTCTGTTGAATTGAATGAATGTGATTGGCCCACAGGGGTCAGGTGCAGAGACTTAAATAGACAGTCTATTGCAGAAACAGTTTTCCTAAATACGTTTGGATAACTAATAAATACAAATACTTAATAATTACTAGTCACGAAGTCGTTGTTTTAGAAAAAAAATTAAATAAAATTAAGTATCTGGCGCAGTTTGTCGACGTCACGCCAGTCGGTCTTTATTTTGCGTAACTTCCGGTCGAAATTCCTTTTCATCGTTAGCCCACGAGAGGGACGAGCTGCAAAGATGAGGTTAGGCCATAATTATGTGAATTTCGAGTTAATTCAGCCGTTTTCTTCCAGCTTTAACTGTTCTGTAAAATTAAGAGAGATGTGCTATCACTTCATTTTCAAATTGTGACCTTAAAATTTGTATTTTAAGAGTTTGACTAAACCCCAGCGCTTGTGCTGACACCGGCTCCTCCTCACGCTATCCTTGCAATCAATCCACTCTCATCCATCTACCTACAGTCTTGTATCATTCTAGATTATTCTTCTATGTGACCCCAAACTATCCTACAAGCCATTGATTTTCATCTTTTGATGGTTTTATTGGGGATATTCCAAGAGTTTTGAGTTGAAGTTTGCGGATGAGCTAAGCTAATGACAGCGAACCCTGCTCATTGACGCCACTATAAAAATCATATGCCCAGTTGACAATATTTATTTTGCTTCTTCGCTATTCATAAATTGTTGCGACTTTCATGCATATCAATGCCAAGCCCTAGTTCAGTGTCAGTTCGGACCTAGTTTAAATAGCATTAGCCTTTCTGAAAACTACAATTTTGACAAATCATTAAATGGTCAATGTAATAAGTGCTTATACCTTTTATATGTTTATCTTTACAGTAAGGTCTCCCGAGATACATTGTATGAGGCCGTGAGGGAGGTTCTGCAGGGCTCCCAGGCCAAGCCAAGAAAGTAAGTGTTCTGAAGTAAATGAAATAAATTGGTGGCAATGTGCAACACTTAAAATGTCAACTTTTTTTTTTTTTTTAGATTTGTGGAGTCAGTGGAACTTCAGATCAGCCTGAAAAACTATGATCCTCAGAAGGACAAGCGTTTCTCCGGCACTGTCAGGTTCGACTTTTTACTGTCTCACCCAACCTTTTCCTTGTCTGCACCGTATCCTGTCTGAAAATTTAATTGGCTTAAGTTATAAAATTGGTACAGACAGGTCAGATGTAGACTTGGAGAAGTACTTTGGGTAGTCTGACTGAGCTGACCTAGTCTAATCTCGGCAGTGAAGCAGACGGACCCCTACCCTGGGTCTTAAAACATGAGGGAAGGTTTTGGACGACTGAGCGTTCAGTTCATGTCCCCAAGCCGACCAATGCTGCATAAAGGTACAGTTGAGGTCGTCTGGACACCAGCCATGGTAGCGGTATGGGTAAGATCCTTTCTGTTACAAAGTAAATCTGAGGCGGGTGGCAGAGTTTTGTTCAAAAGGCTCTTCTGAAAATCAGTTTCACCCATTTGAATTTTGATTTAGACTGGCAAGCAGTGTTTTCTCTGCCAACTGTCTCTTATGACTTGCAATAGTTCAATAGTGATATTAAAAGTAAAGTTTTCTTGTAGGCTGAAGACTCTGCCCAGACCAAAGTTCTCAGTTTGTGTTTTGGGAGACCAGCAGCACTGTGATGAGGCCAAAGCTGCTGAACTGCCACACATGGACATCGAGGCTCTTAAAAAGCTGAACAAGAACAAAAAGCTGGTCAAGAAACTTGGTGCGTAACATTTTAATTTTGTATTAAATTTGTTACAAAGACTTGCAACTGAAGTTCCCCCCATCCCCTCTCATAGCCAAGAAGTATGACGCCTTCCTGGCTTCAGAGTCTCTGATCAAGCAGATTCCTCGTATCCTGGGTCCTGGGCTGAACAAGGCTGGCAAGTTCCCCTCCCTCCTCACCCACAATGAGAACCTAAACACCAAAGTGGATGAGGTCAAGTCCACAATTAAATTCCAGATGAAGAAGGTAATTAAAAGACGAGCCACTTTGATACACTTTTAATGCTTAAATTAACCCACTCAATTGTTGTAGGTGTTGTGTCTGGCTGTGGCTGTTGGACACATTAAAATGACAGAAGATGAGCTGGTGTACAACATCCACCTTGCAGTTAACTTCCTGGTGTCGCTGCTCAAGAAAAACTGGCAGAACGTGCGTGCCCTTTACATCAAGAGCACAATGGGCAAACCACAGCGTCTCTACTAGACATGTTTTCTTCTAATAAAATGTGGATGTGTTCCAAAAAGCCCTGTTTGTTGTGCTTGTTGCGCTATTTAATTGCTAATATGCTGATCTCTGTATTAATGCAGGTTAATTTGTTGGATTTGTAACACTGGACCCTTGATGGTGTTATCTAACGCATGTTCTGGGGTCATTTTGAATCCCTAAGTAACATACAAAACGGGTATATAGTGTTACAATATCATTTTTTTCCTAGGGTTTTTTTTTTACCTTAATTTGGTCATTTGCTCGTGTCATGAGCATCAAGGGAAGGGACAATGGTTTTTATTTTGCTGCATTCCTGTTGCAGCAATAATAACTAATGCATCTTGGCTTGTATGTATTCAACCACTTGTTCCCTGAAAACTGACAAATTGCAAATGATGTATAATTCTAAAATGGTACTTGAGTATAGTTCTAGCTATTTCAGTGTAATTGGCTAGATTTAAGATCTTAGAGTACAGCAAGTCTTAATCATCCAAATGCATAGCAGTCTCTGTTGTATCTACCCCTCTAACAAAAGCACTATCGCCTGCCAGAGCAGAAAAGCAGATTTTCGTTTAATGGTTTTATCAGGTTGAGATTAAAAGACTTTCTAAAATTCTACTAAAATTGCATGTGTAACTAGTACTTGAGTAGTATTGATGCATGCATCGCAGTAGTACTTGTAATTGTGTACATTAGCCATATAACTACTTTTACTTGGGTATGGCTGATTCAAGATTAATATGTAAAGGACTTTGTATTGCATGTAGTACAAAATCACGCTTTATTATGATTGAAACTCGGTAAATTGAAGTGCAAAATTGTAAATATTTAATTTTTTATCAAAACTTGAAATAGAACACATTCATATTCTATACAAAAAGTTCCCATTGTCATCAAAAAACTCATTACCATCTTTAACAACAGGAGTAGATTTAACAGTTGTCATCAACTCTTCAATGTCATCCTCTGATAAAACCTGTCCATCCCAGCCCTCTTCCTCATCTTCCTCCTCTTTGCTGCTGTCCATTGAATGATTTTCCTTTAGGGACATATCTGTGGTGTGTTTGGCGATATCTGAAAATGGCTGTTTGGTCACAACACTGAGAGCAACAGAAGGATTTGGTTCAGTTGGAGCTATCATGTTTTGATGTACAGCAGGAACCACTGCACTGTCTCCCTTCCCCAAAGTAAGCACTGCCTTTGTGCCACCTGAAGGCAGTCTTTGTTTTTCTTGCTCCACTTGGGCTCTTGAAGGCAACGCCTGCTGTTTGAGTTTCACCAGAACTTGAGTGTCCTGCTTTGCTTTTCGTTCAGGGCTTGGTACAAATTTGCTCCTAAGCACTCTGAGGATGGCATCTTTGCTCACAGAGAATCCCTCAGCCAAACGATCCACGGTCCATTCCTCTGGTTGCTCTTGTTTCAAATATCTAAAAATATCAAACTTTATTAACCACACAGAAATGACTTCATACCAAAATTTGAAGTGTTGAAGGACACATGGGTCAGAGGAAGGGTCATTCCTTCTGTTACCAAAAACCCTGTTTTCAGTGGGGACTGTGAATTCTGATAAAGCTAATAGTAATTTTCAAGTAGGTAGCTTTAGTTATTTTTATCTATTCATTTCACAGTTAATAAACAGATGTAAGGCTGCCTACCTGATTTCTTCAATAGCTTCCCATGTTAACTTTCTCTCTGGTGGTCCGCTAGGAGTCATCTTCCTCCTGAGGATGTGATACTTCACGGTCTTCTGTCGCTTCACCTCATTTCTATTAAAGGGAAAACAAATTAAAGCTATACAATACAATTTAACTTTGGCTTTTACTATACAATTAAGATATACAAAGGAGAGTTACTTCTGCGATTCTTACTTTATTACGCGTTGGATCTTGTCCTCTACATCCTCCAGCTCGTCCTCCTCGTTTGTTATCTCATCTCTGTATCTCGGAGCTCGTTGACTGCTGCGGGCCCAGGGTTGGCTGTTTGGCCCTTTACTGATGAATCTGCAGCGGGTTAAAGTGAATGTGGACTGCGCTGACAGAGCACCAGTCCTGGCGCAGGAGAGCACCAAGGACAGCAGCTGCACGGGCCGAAACATAGGCCTAAAAAAGGTATTTGGCGAAACTAAACACTATCCACAAACCGTACAACCCATTTTGGCTTTTAACAAGTCAAACAAGCAAAGAAGCAGTCAAATCCACACAGCAGATGTCAACAACAAAACATGCGGCAAACACACGGAGCGTGAACAGGCGTGCGCAAACTCCAAAAGTGCTGCCTCTTAGTGGAAGGGAGTAAAACTAGCGCAAATGAATATCCAGTCAGGTTTCGTAAGAATTAATTTGAGGATAATCTGAGGATAAGTAATGTGTAATCTAACAATATCTGATACATATTTGAGGCTGAGGTATCAGTTTGACCGTTATTTTCTTCTTTTTATAGAATAAGAATTAACTTCTTGAAGGTGTGAAAATTGTTGTTGTGATATCTTGTTAACATTCTTTTTTCAGTGTTTTTTGTTTTGGGTTTTTTTTTTTGTTTTGTTTTTTTTTTTTTATATTTTTATATATTCTTACTAACTCTACATTTTTAACTCTACTATATCCAATTTATGTATAAATCTAGCTAATTTCCACAACCGACTCTAACTAGACAATAACCCGGCTAAATGCTGACCTCTAGTGGACATTTCTTGCACTGCCGTCATTAGGTAGTCCCGCAGCTGCGCACAAGGGCACTGCGCACCTCCTCCCAGCCGCTGTTGTTTCATTTGCGCCATTTTGTCCGCTCACTTTGTTGATTGGGCTTTGGCGAGCTGCACTGGAGCCAATCAGAGGGATACCGGACAGCATAGACACGGTAAGGCAGACCCGATTGAAGGCATTGGTAGTTGTTGTCAGCACGGATTGGTTTGTCAGGGACCAACCAAATTACTAACTGCGCTAAATGCAAAAGTCCTAGGACGGTTTGGTTTGGGACGCTGTGAAAATAACCTCATGTCTCTAATGTCGGCTCGGCCACGAAACATGATCTGTGCCGTTCGACAAGCCGTGCTAATGTTAGCTGTTAGCCCAAATATATCCTCTCAAACAAAGGAATTGCCCACGTTTGCCACTGGGATGTCGCTAAAACACATCGTGCAGCACAAATCCCGTATAAACATTGTCCACTGTCAAGAAAATTGACCTAAAATGTCGTATTGCATTTAATCATATGGTTTGTTTCTTTTTGTGTGAATTTGCCACGCTTTACAAACACTAGCCCCACGCGCGCGCTAGCTGCATCTTCTTGCATTAAACAATTAAGTAGTAGCGTTAATTCCTGGTTGCCGCATGGTCATAGGCGCGCGTGTAGGCCTCAAGTTTAGCCTTATAATGTCTTAAAGATTATTTGTGCTCATGTTGGCGATTATATAGGTATGTTTGTTGAAAACCATATAACAAGTGGTTTATACTCACACTCCTTTGCTGAAAAAAGGCAAAAATGTTTTGCTGACGCTGTGTACGACATGTCAAGTTAAAATAGATTAGTTAAAAATGACTCGATGCGTTTTCTTGTACCAAATTAAAGTATTTGTTGATTGTTCTGACAGTATTTCTAATTGCTCTGTGTGAAATTGCTACGATTATGGCTTAGCCCTAGCCCTAGGGAGATTGTATACAAGTTAATTCACCAAATTAATGCCACCATATTTATTTCCTGATGTTTTGTATAGACAGATTTGGGACAGAAAAAGCCATGGAGCAGTACACCACTGCCACCACCACCACTGGGGAGCAGATTGTTGTGCAGACAGCTAATGGACAGATCCAGCCCCAGGTGAGTGATGATGATGATGATGATGATGATCACAGTCTCATTCACTCTGCGTCTCAGTTCTCTCTCCTTGCCTCCTTTCCTCATTTTCCCAAATCCTCAGCTGTCAGTCAAATGAGCCGTATCATGGTATTCCAAATTGCATATACAGCTCAGAGGAGAAAAGACGGGGAAATCACTGAGAGATATGACTAAGGGTTTGCATAAGAAAAGATGAAAAAACTTGTTTTTGTCCCACAGTGGGAAAATCCCATTATTGCTACAGCAAAGGTGGAAGGTTAATGAACAAGAAACAGTATTTCTAAGTTAAATGTGAAATTAAAGCTTTTATAATTTGTTGGATCTTAAAATAAAGAAATTGGTCTGAATTTGTATAAAAAGTCTAATGAAAATAGTCCTCACTGAAGGATCATTTTATCCAGAGCAGCACCTGAGGTAAAGCTGTCGTCCCATTGACCACCTTGGTCGCTTCTGGATTCATCTGTTCTCGCTGTGTCTCCTCGGTAGCTGGGATTTTCTCCCTGATTTCCTGAAGAGGGATTGAAGAGGCGAGGAAGCAAGGAAAGATATTTGAGACATACCCTTTAGTCCTCTAAGCTTTAATCACAGGTAGTTGTTGCCCAGAGTTAGACCAGGCCCTGAACTAACGCTACTGAGTTTCTGAGACTTTATTGTGATGCCTTGTCTGCAGACACAGGGCACAGTTACGGCTGTGCAGCTGCAGACAGAGGCACCTGTAGTGACGGCCTCCGGCCAGCAGGTGCAGACACTCCAGGTAGTGGTGTCACCGCCGCCCTGTGTCAGAGCCATCTGAGCATCAACGCAGACATGCATGCTGCTCTCAGGACTGTCCCATCTGAGTGGTGTTTGTTCATCCCAGCATGCTCAGCCCCATACAATGCATGTGTCTGCAGTGTGTGTTGGCCTCTGTTTCAGCGAGTCATTAGACTTCAGCCAATGTTTAACTGTTGCTCCCTCTCCCAGTTACAATTTTTTCCTTTTAGAAATTTTGTACATTGGATATTTTACCTTTTTGTCACAAATTCAAAATTTTAGTCACTGAAAATCTCTTGCAATTGAGTACTCAACTCTGGAATCTAAGCTCAAGGACCTCTTTTTCTACTATGTAATTGATATAAGTATGTCTAAAGTGGGAAATTGTCAGACAACATTACGTGAAAAGATTATATTTTTCATTCACTCTCATTATTCTTTCCTAAATTTGCGTGTCATCAACTGTACATGAACCCCATTTTTTTACATACTGGCTTTGCTATTGTTCATGTTCATGTTCAGTCAGTTCTGAATGCATTCCCCCTGACCTGTGTAAGTTATAGTATGCTGTTCTATAATGTATACAACAGTACACGTGACGTGTCTAGGCATGAGTCCATGTGCTCTGTTTTGTTGTATGTAAGTGTCAAATATAAATATAAAAACGGTCAGGTGTAACCGTGGTTGTTGTTGTTTGCAGGTTCAGGGGCAGCCTTTAATGGTCCAAGTGAGTGGTGGACAGCTCATCACGTCATCAGGACAGCCCATCATGGTTCAGGCCATGTCGGGGGGACAGGGACAAACCATAATGCAGGTCCCTGTGTCAGGAGCTCAGGGACTACAACAGGTGAGATGCTCCCTTTCACACCTGAGAGATGCTTTACTGTTGAGTTTAAAGCTCCTACATTACACAAAATGGACTCTTGTAAGCTTTAAGCTATATTAGAATGTTGTTACCTTAATAAAAACATATTTTGAGTTATATTTTGTTTCATTCACACATGTTTCAATAACACTCTATTATTAGTCTGCCTACATCGCCAAAGCTCAAAATGTTCTGTTCCTCCTTGTGATGTCATGAAGTGGTAGTTTTCAAGTTAACAGCTACATTTTACCTTTTGTTTAGTAGAGTCCTGGGTTGAAATCATGTAAATGATTCTAGTGAAGGTGTGTGGAGTTTAAAAACACAGTGGAGTGCCTGTATTACCACAACACATAACAAGCTGGAACAATGTTTTCTGTTTGAGAGAAGAATTCAGCCTAAATATGCAGGGAGAAATATGATTCACACATGATAAACATGTGTGAATGAAACAAAACACAACTCCAGGTATATTTTTGATGAGAAAACAAACAACATTATAACATTGATCAGAAAATAGCATAATATGGGCCCTTTTTAAAATGAATGTTTCTTCAGAAGTTATATTTTTAAGTTTGAGGAGTGCCCTTATGTCATGTGGATTATCTTGAGTTATTGATTTTGTTTTGTTGTACATCTTATAATCAACCAGCTAAGACGGTTACTGATAAAGCCACTGTGAAGACTGTAGTGCAGTGTAACGAATAACTTTGTTTGTCCAGTTGACAGTATTGAATTTTTCTTTTATTATAGACTTACTTCCAATTGACAAATACTTTTTAGACAATCAGTTTTCGGTCAAAATGTAGTAAATGAAGACTGAAACTCTTAACAGCAGAAAGACTGATAATAATTTAATGGAGTACAATTAAATACTGTCTTAAGTAAAGTACAAAACTATTATGTACAGTTCAGTGTATGGACAGAAATACAAAACAGCCTATTTCTTAGACTAAAAGAATTGCTGGACTGAATTGGATTAAATGTAAATATAATTGATACCAAATAAAAATGTTGCCAACTTGTTTTGCAAATTTTTTTTAAATTTTTTTTAAAGATCCAGCTTGTGCAGCCGGGGCAGATCCAGTTACAAGGCGGACAGACACTGCAGCTCCAGGGTCAGCAGGGCCAGCCTCAGCAGATCATCATTCAGCAGCCCCAGGCAGCCATCACTGCTGGCCAGAACCAGGTAGTTGTAATGCTACTGAAATAATATATATATTTGTAATACTATGGATAAATAGGGAGGGATCTCTGCGTTGTTCTTACAGGGGCAGCAGATCAGTGTTCAGGGCCAGCAGGTGGCGCAAACAGCTGACGGGCAGACGATCGTATACCAGCCCGTTAACACAGATGGCACTGTACTTCCACAAGGTAATTAAACTTTTTCTGCAATGACAAACAAAAATTTGGGATTCGAGTTAATATAATATTTAATTCCTGTGCAGGAATGATCACGATTCCTGCAGCCAGTTTAGCGGGAGCCCAGATCGTACAAGCAGGGGGCACTAACACCAATACCACGAACAGCGGCCAAGGCACTGTGACCGTCACCCTGCCCGTCTCCGGCAACATGATGAATGCAGGTGGAATGGTCATGGTAAGGCCAGGAGCTGAGGTACACAACATCCTTCTTCACTTTTAATACCAGCTCACGTGTTGGTGGGTCATGTGGTGGGGACACAAAAATCGTGGAAATGTATTTAATTGTAAATTTCACACTTCACTTGCATGGACTGATTTTAAGAATTAAAAACAACAATTGCGTCTTTGCACGCTACATTTAACTACTTTTTTCCCTGTATTAGTAATTGTGATATAGTTGCCCTTTTATATCTAGAAGTATTCATTGACTTGAAATTACTTAATTTTGCCTATAAAATTCTCATGACTATTTTTAAAATTATATAATTATGTTGTGGTCTCTATAATCACAGTTATCTATTATTCATAATCTTGACATCCCTATATTGTATATAGTAATTTATCCATATTTTTTCTCTTGTAGCATCATTGCTTGTACTTTGAGCAGCGTGTGCCTTGTGTTTTTGTCAGATGGTGCCTGGAGGAGGTGGTGTTCCCACGATGCAGCGGATTCCTCTCCCCGGGGCAGAGATGTTGGAGGAGGAGCCTTTGTATGTCAATGCAAAACAGTATCACCGTATCTTGAAGCGCAGACAGGCCCGAGCAAAACTGGAGGCAGAGGGCAAAATCCCCAAAGAAAGAAGGGTAAAAGCTTTACCCACTATACTGTTTGTGCTATGCCAATGTGTGCCTTATGCTTAAAGTGACAAATATTGTTTTATGATTTAAGAAATATCTACACGAGTCTCGACATCGTCATGCTATGCAGCGCAAGCGAGGAGACGGTGGACGCTTCTTTTCACCTAAAGAAAAAGAGGAAGCTTTAGGACTTTCACAGGTTGGGTCATTTTAAACATTTGTGCTCATCGTCTACATCCTGTATTTATGACTCAACAGCTCATTTTTCTCTCTCTAGGACATGGGTCCAGGCGATGAAACAGTCTCTCAGATGATCAGAGTCTCGTAGCACAGAGATGGACACAAAATCATCTGCTTCAGCCACTTCCCCCCTCCGCTGTGCTCCTTATGCCCCAACATCACAGCCTCATCCACAGACCCCCTTTGATCCTTACCTGGGCTTCCACTCAGCTGGCCAATTAAGTCTCTGGACTGCTCCCAAGAGAACATGGAGGAAGCTTCCACGCTCAGCTTTCACGGGTTGGGCATTTATTATTTTTGTTTCTACTTTGGTTTTGCGTTTTATTGGGACAAAGAACAGAAGTGGCAAGGGTAAAAGCCATTATCTGTCCATTTTGGTATAAACCATTTTCTCACGTGTAAATTGCTTCATTTATGGTAAGTGGTGCAGCCTTTCTAAGTGTCTTTTATGTGACTTTTTCTTCATTGTTGGTCCATCTGGATTTATTATTATGGACAGAAATGTTCTATAAATTGCACAGAAACTATTTCTCCCAGCATGTATTCTGCATAGTGCTTTCAGTGGATACATTTTTTACTAACTTGTAGATAAACGTATTGTTAATAGGTAAAAAAAAAAAAAAGGCAGGTGTTTTATCACCTTACGCATACTTTTGTGTACTTGCAAATTTAGTAGTCAGTCCACATAAGTGTTTTGCTTTTTTGTAATGTAATTGTAATTGTATAATGTTTTTTATAATTACAAAAGGCTGGATATTCCATTCATGAAACATGGATTAAATTTTATTAAGTGACCTTTTGTGATTCTTCCATCATGTTTTCTCCGCTGCCTTTGCTCTAAGAGTTCGTAGGTGCGAGGTACGAGATTTTCAAGTTTCAATTTCTACCTCTTTAAGATTTGCAGTAAATACAAATTATGACATAAAAATGAACGGATTTAATGCAGAGGTGAATTGCATAGGCACCGTACATTCTGGAGAAGAGAAGTACTGGGTAACTGGATTTAATATAGCCTATGATTTATTTAGTTTATGTAATCTGGCATGAACGCACAAATACTATCTACTACCTTTGCTTAAATGTATTAGATAGCCTTAATATTGGACATACAAAGAAATACACAAGTTTCGTATTTTACCTTAAAAATATAAATATAGACTGTTCTATAATCAGCTGTCGCGATTAGACGCAGCTATATTCTCAGTTTGAACTCACTGAGGTTCATCCTGTTCCATTCTGATTGTCCAATCGTGTCCCGGAGATTACAAGTTTACTGCGACTGTGAGCCAATGAAATTCAAGAAGGCGGGACTCGCGTACAACCTTGAACGTTCTCTATCTTTTGTCGTCTAATAGAAAGCCAACCTGATGTTTTTAGAGTGACTTTTGGCGAAGTGTTTTAAGTGTTCATCAAGCAGTTTATTCAGTTCTTGTCAACCAGAGGAAGAAGTACCCGGAGGGGCAGAAGACCGCCTCCTGCCCGCCTGCCTGCCCCCTTGTTCAGGTGACAGCCCCAGCGCAACGCCCCCTCCGACTCCTCCGAGATGCTGCTGCCTGTGGATGACAGCTGAAACAAGTGCACGCACTTCTCCCACAGCGGAACACCGACGGGATCTGGTTTTTATTTACGCTTTACTGCTCGTTTTTAATCTCTCCTGCAGCAGACTATCCTCCCGCTAATACTAAACCAGCTTTGTGCGCTACCAGAAAACTGCAGTGCATGCGATGACAGACTCGGAGCTGGACGGAAAGACGGAGGTCAAACAAGGCACAAAATATGTCAAAGAGACCGAGAACGTGGCGGAGAAATATTCCGCGCTGACTGTGAGCAAGAACAGCAGCGACGTGAACATGAACGTGGGTGAAGTGTCCTCGGCCGCGTTCTCCGCAGTGCCTTCTATGAAATCCGTCAAGAAGGTAAGAAACGTGATCCTCCTCCTCCTCCTCATCACTCACTACTGAACCCGGGCAAAGGCAGAGCTCAGCCGGGCGCTGCGCACAGGACCACGGGACAAACTAGCGCGGCGTTTAGGCTACTGATAATTACTGCGTAGGTCGTATCCATTTAGGCTACAGCGATGTTACCAACAATAACTTTTGAGCGCAACTGTGTCCGAACGGGACATTTGTGGTTAAATAGAGCCAACAGCGAAGAACTAAAATGGCACTCACTCAGCATAAACAGGATGCAAAGGACTGTCCTCAACACTGCGCGACCAGGGAGACATGTTGTTTCCATTACTTAGTAGTCCTGAATTTGGTTTTATTTGTGGCGTGAATGTTCTGCCCCTTTAAAGTTATAGTTTGCTTGATTAGGTTATTAGCAGATGCAGCAAACAGTGGTAATCGCAGTCATCATTGTACAGTGATGCTGCAGTAATCCAAGCCTTCAGTCTGGTACTGTGTGTCACAGCTCTGTCCCACTTGGATCACTCAGCCAAGCTGCAACGTGACAGCTAATCTTTAGACTCTGTTAAGAGTCAACCGAAGAATTTCAAAAGTTGGAAAGGGTTTCTCAGGTCACATGTTTTATTCTTCCTAATATTTTCAAAGAAGCAGGGGCTGAAATGTGATTAAACAGCTTTTATGTAGCCTCTTTCATTATTTACGAACCACAAGCCTGTTTATGAGAACAGTTCTATTAAGAGCAAATCCCACCAAAGCTCCTAACCACATTCCAACTTCCTTGAAAGACTCCTCTATCTGTGGAGTTTGATGGGTGAGCAGACACAACTCACAAACAAGTAAATAAATCTGAATCTGAAAACACACACAAACAGCTACAGAGCTGCCGTGAAATATCATAAAAGTAACCATACAGTTCAACGCATTAGATCTTTGTGAACAGCCGGCTGTGACTCACGTCAGGTGCTTTGCTGTAATTTTGAATGTATTGTTTATTACAATGTCATTTACTCCCTACAGTAGAGGGAACACTGCTAAGCGGTTATATAAATGTGCATCACATAAATTATGTAGTACTGCAGAATTATGTAACTTCACAGTTCAGTTCTATATATACTATATGTACTCTATGTAACTTCAGATATCAGGTCAGTTCTATATATACTATATTATATATACTCTATATACGGCCTCATGTCTGAGAGACTTTGAATTGTACACTTTTTCAATACACTTTTTTGTTTTGTAACATTTTCCCATCAAAGGTCACAGAGCACAGTTGTATGTTGTTGGAGCAGTGGGGCCACAGTGCTGGACATATTAGCCGGACTCCCCATCAGACAGGGCAATATCGTCTGGACAGAGTCGCCCCGGGCAGCCTTATACAAAACATATTGGATTGTTGGAATGTGCACAACGCTTTTGAAAACAAAGCTTGTGTTATGAATAATCGTGAGAGGCTGGTGTCAAACTGAGCCACCTGCTCGTGTGAAACCGCAAACTTCAGCAGAGATATGACCCTCTTAGCCCAAGTGCGCACGTTTATAAGAAAATATTCATCTATTTAACTATGAATGAAACTAACAGTTTTACCCAGGAGCAAGACAGAAGAAAATAAGGAAAAATGGACTCAGGACTGAGCAGCACTAAATTAGAACTTGTATAGTTTTAACCGTGAGTCTACCACTAAATGTGCCTGTGAATGTCATGGCTGAGGTTCAAATATCGCAAAAAAGTGACCCTTATTCATCTAGCATCAATGTGGTGTGTGAGTGATGGATTGGTGGTGGTCGGAAAGGCAGATGGCGCAGATTGGCAGCCTTGCTTCCAGCAATCTGCCCCAGGGCAACTGTACCTTTGTAGCTTACCTCCACCGAGTGTGGAGTGAAGGAATAATGCACTGTGAAACTGTTTGGGTGTCTTGAAAGGTGCTGTAAAAATCCAGTGCATATTATTCTTTTTTTAAAGATTACACTGCAGGTGTCTTTCATTTGATCAGCTTTTTTGTAGCCTTTAATAATTATCTAGAAGTAAACTTTATAGTGTCATTTTGCACAACTCGATAACAATTACAATATTATAAACTGATCGGAATATCTCCCGCCTCTTAATGTGAGTGAGTAAAGTAAGCCCCTCTGGCCCCTCCCTCTCCTCTCAAATCTATCTCCAGCGGTTACACAATACGCCCCCCTGGGAATGGGACTCAGTGGCTGTAATATATTCATGCATCATAGTTTTATCTGATCCCTGTGGGCTGCTGCAGCGCCTCTACCTCCTCTTATCTGATCTGTCACATTACGAGCACGCCCACTGCACATCAAGGTCAAACGGTCAAGTTCGCACCTGATTTGTTTGTAGTGTGGTCAGAAAACATGCAGGATGCAACCAGCCACAAATAATGTCAGTGAGTCATCTAAGCATAGAGCTCAAATATGTGTGAAGTGTTATCTCTGGTGCAACTGCAGAGAACAGTCAACCTGAGCTGTGCAGAGGAGGGTCATCATATTTGACCAAACCACTAGATGGAGCTCTAAAGTACTGCTTTTGCCAATTGCCCCCAGTGTTTTGCCACAGGGCAGAAAATGACAACAAATCAAATAACCTAATTATAATATAAAAATGATAAAAATAAAGTAAAAGTGACAGTTTTAAAAAAGTATAATTTTAACAAATATCCCTACAAATAGGGCTGGGCGATACTGATAAACACGAGTATCTCAATTTATTTATGTATTTATTATTTTTTATTTATTTAATTATCCCAATAATGATATCCAGATGATATTATGTCAGTCCAACAGAAATGTGGTAAAACATGTCTTTAAATGTATCAGCCAAATGTAAAGTACATTTTTTTTTTAAGTACCCAGAAGAGTGCAGAGTTGTCACTTTATATCCTTTACCACATTTGTTTTATTTAATTTTTTTTAGCATTATTAAAATTTGACATATTTTCAAAACAACATTCTCAATAATAGCAATATTTCACTAATATTCCCACCTCTACAAAATTAAATGGGACTTCCAGGCAAAAACAGATTCCCACCACCAGTTTAAGAGAAAATTAGACACATATATGTTCTGTACATTACAAAGTTAAAAATAGACCCTTCATGAATGTACATTTTGTGTCCCAGTACATGCTAGCATTTGGGAAAAGTCGCTATAAGCTGAGAAATACAACACATCCGTACTGACCACTTGCATCATTTTACTGTTGGCTCCTCCCCTGCTGACGTTTGACTTTAATTTAAAATGAATTTAATCCATTTTGTACTAAATATACTAACAAAACTGCACAACGAGCACCACCAGGATAATGCGCAAGCCCTTTGAATGTGAAGTTAAGGTCAAATTGTTCAGGAGGGGATTAGCCAACTGTATGTTTTTCACAATAACACCATAATCTGGCCGCTTGTAAAGACTGAAGCAATTACAAACATCATATAAACCGAACCACTACACACCTAGTTCCTACGCAAACCTTCTCATATTTGAATAGCTTGTGTTGTTTCACCTGAGCTCTTGGGTGGCTGTCTGGCAGTTATAGCCCAGCTTAAGTCTGAGGTATTGGACAGAAAGTGTATTTTTAGGACAGCACAGGTCACTTATTGATGCTACTCACAAGGCTAATGGAAACAGGCTTTTACTGGCTTGTCAATCCCCTTTTATGTTCAGGTCCAAATTGGGAATTAGCTTGAAAGACCAAACTGTCAATGCTTGTCCTACTTTTAGCACGTTATTTATTTAAAAGTGAAGTCCAAATAATATCAAAAGGCTCGGTATTGGCCTATTTTATTATTTTTCTTATGTCTGCATTCAATCATAGGACTGGAAAGTAATTTAATCTTTTGAAGCTGAATGTCAAAAAGCCTCTATTCTTGTGGCTGTTCTGTGCAGTCTGCTGCTCCTTTCTGCTCACTGTGATCCTAATAGAAAGTCCTGCTTTAGTCTCGGTTTTAGTCCTGATTCAGATCTGGTTCAGTCCTAGTTCAAACCAGCTCACTGATCACTAAACCCGTGAGAAGTAAATATCTCTTTCTCTAACCGTTTCTCCGTGATCACGGACTCTTTTTGGAGAGTTTAAAAACTCAGACGGAGCTTGGACTCGTCTCTGTTGAACTCTCTTCCTCATGTGCAGCGCACAGACACAGGGGACCCGCCTCCTAATGTGTCTGTGCTGAGCGCAAAGAGAGAGAGAAGAGCGCAGCGGCTCCAGACGGAGCAGGGCTCTTTGATCCAGGTTTTTTCACTGATACACGTGACCTGCGTTAGCGCGCGTCAAAAGAATGAATCGCGATTAATGATTTTTTGAGTTAACGCGATAAAAACACGTTCAGTTAAAGGTGTTTTAAGTGCTAAATAATACCTCGAAAAACATACATTCGTATTGTGAGCGGGGTCGCCTCTTCACAGATCAGGCCTGTAAATTGTCGCCTGCTTGTCTTCATGGATAAAGATGAGTTTAAGATGTCTTACTATGGAACAATCCAGGCAAAGTGATAACATCTCCACAGAGACCCTGTGGTGGACCCCCCTTCAGAAAAGTTACAGTCTCTGTTAACTGTTAAAACATATACACCCAGACAGCTTTATCATCTGCCTATCAAGGGCAAAAATAACATAAATGTATGAATGGCCCTGCTCTCTCCCGTCCAGGTGGGCCATTCACAAATCATTGGAATAGGTAGGAATTAGGAACCTCCCCCTGTGCCGCTTGGGAGTGTTCAGGGATAATAGCATCAGGGACATCACACACAGAGGACACACAGGATCAGGACAGTAGGAGCTGGAAAGGAGGGCAGACATGGCACACAAGCACGGGCGCGAGAGGGTGAGTTTATTCTAACACAAAAACACACTTAATATAACGTACATTGGTTCCAGTTTGTAGATGGAGCATAGCACTTAGCCTGTCAGCAGGTTTTAGGGTATTTCTCAGCTTCAAATGCCACAGCTTGTGTAGACTGAAACTAAACTCTGGAAACTAGACGCTGCTAGGTGAGGTGCTTCACTGACAAGAGCCGGTTACAGTCAAAGCAGAAGGGAAGCGCTGTCTTAAGTAACACGGGGTATTCATCATTAATCAGATTAACCTCTTGCGTCTTGCAGCTCTAAACCGAGTGACTCTTTGACTCGGCTGCAACCTGTTTGTAAACGTACAAAGAGAGTTAGGCAAAAACCTCCATGGATATCTGAAAAGACTGGTGCAATAGACAAACATAAAAGTGCTATTTTACAAGTGTGTGATAGAGCACAGCCTGGACTGTGAAATGAGCTGCACTGAGGGGCTACCTACCAGTCTTACACATGGACCCATTCACAGGCATCACCATGGAGTGTAAATTCAGTTCACTTTTCCCATGGTTAAAGTATTCTCAGCTGTGTTCACTGTGAGATTTTGTTAAATTGATATTATCCTTTATGACATGAGGATTAATGAATCAATTTGGGTGCTATACATTCACCTACCTTTTGTCAGCAATTCACCAACAATGACGTAGTTCATCAATGAGCAGCTGTTAAGCAAACACTTAGTTTTTCCTAACCACATGCTGCTTTATACTCTTAAATGAATCTAGTAGCAGACATCCTCACCCATCTCTCAAATGGCTTTAGTTTACATGCATATCCTCCTCATATTTGCTTTATCGTCCGTATGTTGTGTAAACTCTGCTGTCCCGCACTTTAGTTTGGACTCCAAACAAATGCTACGGACATCTCACACCACATAGTGTCATTTCATTAAAGGGTTTTACAGTTGTGGAAAATGTCTGTGTACAAAATATCATACAAAATGTCATAGTGCTGCTTTACAGAGAATAATATACAAACCATATCTGTTTTTTTCCATGCCTCCACTATTATAATGTGGGAAAAGAAATCTATGACGCATTTATACAACAGCATTATTAAAACAGTCTCTTACCACTGGGGATTCTTTAAGCCAAAACTTGCAATAAAGTTCTTCACTATACCTAGTCCACCCATACACTCCGTGCCCTGTGTCATGGTGGCACAGTGTCTGACGGAGGTTTGCTTTGTGCTTCTGACAGGCTTTGATCCTGATTCGTTTGAGGGGCTTGACACGATGCAGCTCTCTCACAAGTGAAACCTGTGTATTTGAACAAAGCCCAAATCAGAGGGCTCATAAACAGACTTTACCCACCTGTGATTTCTTGTTCTTCATACATCAAATATGTTCAAATGTCTGACTCTGCAGTATAATTGTACGAAACATATCTTTTTTTTTTTTCTTTTTTTTTTACTGCAGATCCAATTTGTGAACGCAGAGGACAAACAAGAATTCAGCAAGTTCCCAACCAAAGCTGGCCGTCGCTCTCTGTCCCGTTCCATCTCACAGTCCTCCACAGACAGCTACAGCTCAGGTAGAACAACTCTCCAGTAAATGAGTCCAATTCGCTTGTGATAAGTCTGCATACACTGTTCAAACCATACAATGAATAAAGGTTTTTGTTTCATAATATTTTTTTATTTTATTTTTTTGCACAATAATGACCCTTTGTTCTCTCTTTTTCTTCTAGCTGCATCTTACACAGACAGCTCTGACGATGAAACGACTCCCAGGGAAAAAACCCAGACCAACAGCCGCGGCAGCAATGACTTCTGTGTCAAAAACATCAAGCAGGCTGAATTTGGCCGCAGAGAAATTGAAATCGCTGAGCAAGGTGATCACTGTTCACATTTTTAACACATTATTGAATATTTACAATGTAATGTAATGTGTAATGTGTGTCTTATGTGTAGTTGTCTTTACATGGGACAGATATTTAAAATCTAAAGGCATATTCATGGATTGCTCTAAAACCCCATCCCCAGTTATACTCAGTGCCGTCTATTGTGACTTGGTTCCTGGCTGACATTTAGCCTGTTTCGCTCATTGACTGTAGTTTCGCTGCTCTCCCTCTCTTCTTTGTCATTTGAGTTGGGTCAGTGCTGTAACATTAGCAGTGAGCCAGAGCCTAACTGGTGTTCTCTCCATACTCCGTGTGCTGTTCCATCTCACGCTGTGTTTTGCACTGCCTCTGCCTCTCTCTCTGTTTACTTTGCTCATGTGAGTGGGACGTAGGCCTGAGAGCTGCACAAGTGTTCTTCTGGCTCAGGCCGAGGGAAACAGCTGCTGATGGCATTGTTTTTGATTGCTGTGTTTTTGTGCCATTTGGTGCAGTCACGACGTTGACCCAGCACATCGTCCACCAGTGTAACCCTTCGGGCCGTCACTAACACTTTCACTGTCTTCACAGACATGTCCGCCCTTATCTCCCTGAGGAAGAGAGCCCAGGGGGAGAAACCTTTGGCAGGGGCTAAGATTGTGGGCTGTACCCACATCACTGCTCAGACCGCAGTAGGTTTAATACACTCAGTACACAGTGCTGTAGCTGTGGCCCTCTGCGTCTGCTCACCTGAGTGTTCTCTCACAGGTGCTGATTGAGACCCTGGTGGCTCTGGGGGCCCAGTGTCGCTGGACGGCCTGTAACATCTACTCCACACAGAATGAAGTGGCCGCTGCTCTGGCGGAGACAGGTACAGTGAAGCGCTTCAGCTGCAGACATAAACACACACATATATTTTCATACTTATTATTCTGGCCTTATGTACACAACATAAATAAACAGCTCAGAGCTGGTCTGTGTCACTGCTGTGTGCTATCCCTCAGGAGTACCTGTGTTTGCCTGGAAAGGAGAGTCAGAGGACGACTTCTGGTGGTGCATTGATCGCTGTGTTACCAGTGATGGCTGGCAAGCTAACATGGTATCCACAGTCACACCATCTACAATGTTTAGTTTTTTAATTTGTATTTCCAGTGAGTGATATCAGTCTGTTCTTTTGTAGATTTTGGACGACGGTGGAGACTTAACGCATTGGGTTTATAAGAAGTATCCAAGCACATTCAAGAAGGTCCGAGGTATCGTTGAGGAGAGTGTCACCGGAGTGCACAGGTGTTTAAACCATTATCCACCTACTTGGTGTACCATCTAAAAAGAGCCAAGTTCTACTACTCCAATACTTATATATGAATACTGGCATTAGTCTTTTAAGCTGTTCTTGTAGCAGTGATTAAGCTCCTATGGTATTTTTCCATGAGGTGAAAGTAATAGTCTGTCCTCTAGATGGAGCCCACTGGAAAGACTGCACTCTTACAGAAAGGTTCATGCGGAATATAGTCTGTAGGTCAGAGGTCACTAAAGGATAAATTAAAAGTGCAAAGTGGAAAAATGTGTGTTTGTGCTGCATGACCTGCTGCTGCAGCTCTGTACTCTCTCAGAGGAATCAATTAGCTTTGGAAAACACCAGCTCACCACATGCGCATGTATATGTGTGTGTGTGTGTTTGCATTTATGCTTATCCCATGTGTCTCATCAGATTGTACCAATTATCTAAAGCTGGAAAGCTATGTGTTCCTGCGATGAATGTGAACGACTCAGTGACTAAACAGAAGTTTGACAACCTCTACTGCTGCCGTGAATCCATCCTGGATGGGTATGAATGAACTGTGGTTGGTTTATCCATTTAAAATAGACTCAGAGTTCACTCTGTATGTCATTTCCTCTGCAGCCTGAAGAGGACCACAGATATAATGTTTGGGGGCAAACAGGTGGTGGTGTGCGGTTATGGAGAGGTGAGCCATATCTAAAATAACATAGTACATTTTCTTTTAAACGGTCACTAACTCATGTACCACTGCCTCCCTGCTGTTTATAGGTGGGTAAAGGCTGTTGCACTGCTCTCAAAGCTCTTGGGGCCATTGTGTGCATAACAGAGATCGACCCAATCTGTGCCCTGCAGGCCTGGTGAGCCTCTTCAGGCCCTTTGATAAACAAGCCATAAACTCATTACAAACCTGTGATGTGTGTCCTCTTCCTCACAGCATGGATGGTTTTCGAGTGGTGAAGCTGAGCGAGGTCATCCGGCAGATGGATGTGGTGATCACCTGCACTGGTAATGTGCAGAATGCAGCACCACACAATACAAATTAGTGTAGATGGACAAAAACTTACTCCACTTAAAGAAAATATATATTTATGTTTTTGGAGTTACTCATTTGTCCTTGTCTTTTTCAAATAAAGGTAACAAAAATGTAGTCAGCAGAGAGCAGCTGGACAGAATGAAGAATGGCTGCATCGTCTGTAACATGGGACACTCAAACACTGAAATTGATGTGGTGAGTGAAAAATACATGTAAACCATGTATGTAGAGCATTTCACACAAAGCAAAGGCATTGAGATCTGAGGAAATCAATACTCTTACATATTATACCTTCATTGCTGCTAATAATATTACCCTTTACCAGGATCATTTTCTATTGTTTAGTCATGCTTAAGCAGTTTGCCTGTGGACCTGCTGATCTGTGTCCCATACAAACACTCATAGACAGGGCCGTGTGTTTTGTCTGTCTGGGAATTTCACATTTCAATGACTTTAGGAATGATCCATGACCGCTCTTTTCTTAGGCCAGTCTGCGCAGCCCGGAGCTCACCTGGGAGAGGGTCCGCTCTCAGGTGGACCACATCATCTGGCCCGACGGGAAGAGGGTGGTCCTGCTGGCAGAGGTATGTCTGTGGAAACACTGGCATTTTGCCCCAGGTAAACTATTGCTAACAAACAAGCAAAAGATCATGATTAACCAGAAAAGAACAAATCAATCAAAGGCCATTAATACAAAATCTCTGTATTTTCTGTTGTTCATACTCTCCCAGTGTTGCCTGTTTAAATGTTCTGTTGTGAACTGTTTATTTAATTTTAATATTACTTTTCAGTGTAATCGTATTTGTTTGTCAGGGTCGCCTCCTAAATCTGAGCTGTTCTACGGTGCCTACCTTTGTTCTGTCCATCACTGCAACCACTCAGGTTAGTGACAGTCACCACTTGTGCAACTCACAGCTTTTAGTCACAACATGAGTCATCATATTCACATTTTATTCCCTCTCCTGTGTCTCTAGGCTCTGGCTCTGATCGAGCTGTTCAATGCCCCAGAGGGACGCTACAAGCAAGATGTGTATCTGCTGCCCAAAAAAATGGGTAAGAGTAGAGTTTGAGTGAAGAAATTCTGTGAAAAAGTGCTTTACATGTGGTTTTATAGTACTGCTCTTTGTCACCACCTTGTGGCCAAACCTACCCACCATCCTTATGATACTGAAAGTTGAAGTATATCGATGATTCTTGAGAGTCAGGACAAAACAGGTCCTTTCTAACACACAGCAATTTGTAGAAAAATATTTTCAAAATCTCATAATTGGCATAGGCCTACATATAAAGTTAAATCTAAATGATCCCTGTATACTGGAGGTATTTATTTGAAAATATTTTTGTCATTTTTGAACAATTTTGTGTTAATGTATTTTTTTGTGTCCTCTGCCAGAGTTCAGAGAGTTTACCTGCTCAAAAAACATTTAAAAACTCTATTTATGTTAATAAAATTGCATTAGATTTAATTAAAAGGCTTTAAATATCCCAAAAATGCCTAAAGTAAACTTATTTTTCTTCAGAATTCAGCTTGTCAAAGTGGTATCTCATCTTTTTGTCAACTACATCAGACATTTTCAAAAACCTCATTAAATCGGGCAGTAATGTGATTATCTAAATCTCCCAGAGCCCTGTTTGTTACCCACTGAACGCAGCACTACCTCATAAAGCCTGGTAACTTTTAAATGTATTGATATTTATGACCAACAACGTTGAAATTCTTACCATCACAGCTGGAAATGGTCAAATCTGTCAGTCCATTCTGATACATTTATTCAGAGTATACTGGAGTGAGTCTAGGCCTATAGTGAGGTCATCATGGCAGCTCACAAATGGTGTTCCAAGAAACAACCTGTGCTGTACCATCTATGTTTAACAAAACAAAAAAATGCATGCAAAATCTGCAGCCTTATTTGTGTTAATTATTTACAGAAATGTATTACATAACATTAAGATAGAACTATATTTTTTGTAATTGAGATATTTTGAAACTCAAATGTTCATAAAAGTATAAAATTACAATGTTTTCAGATATATACCGATATATAATTGGTCACAGTGGTAAATAACCCCTATTACAGCATTTACTGGAAGTAAAACTTCTGATTGGATTGCATTGGATTTGATGTGCTTCTGGCGTGTCAGACGGAGTTGACAGTAATTATAAGGGACTACTTGACAGACTGCCTGAATATCTCGCTTCCTTGTTGAACATTGATAGGGGAACTTTTAATACAAGATCTCATGACTGTCTACGTCTAAAAACTGGTCGCACTAGAACTGAAATGGGTTTTTGGTTATCTTGCTTCCCAAAAATTTAATATATTTCAAGGACATGCAAAACTCGATACTTTGGTGCCACAAATGCAATTTAATAATCTGGTGACAAACATTTATACTCACACCTGCACCTGTTTTTAATGTTTTAATTGGACTTATGTACTTATTTGTTTTGTTTTTTGTTTGTATTGTTCTGTATTTTAAACAGGGCGTTCATGAAAAGGAGAGTCTGAGTGCTGTCACTGGGCTCTCCCTGTATGAATAAAGATAAATAAAATTATATCTGTACATATGCCATTTTTTAGAAAAAAAATGTTTTTATTAAGAACCTCTTTCTTTGCATTTTTGTACAGCTCAGACCTCACTCTACAAAGATAAACTCTCATAAATGTAGAATGCTTTTGAAAAATATCTTTTTCAAAACCTGTTTTGTCCAGACTCTCAAAAATCATAGATATATATAAAATATAATATGATGATTAAAATGACTAAATCTTGTGATAAGCTGTGTTTACCACCAAAACATCCATTCCAGCCAATTGATCAGTTAATGTTTTTCTCCCTTAGATGAGTATGTGGCCAGTCTGCACTTACCGAACTTTGATGCCCACCTCACGGAGCTGACAGACGAACAGGCCAAATACATGGGCCTCAACAAGAATGGACCCTTCAAACCCAACTACTACAGGTGACTCTTTATATGACAACTAGGATAGTTATTCTATTACAATACACACACTAACTAAAGAACCTCTCTTTTTCTACAGGTATTAATGAAAAATGTCTTCTCTCGTAGCCCTGATAAACAGAGACCTATATTTTAGTTTTTAAGATGGAACAAAAGAAAGATTATTTTACACATGAATGTAACTTATTAATAACAGTTTAGATGTTAAATATAACATAATATTTTAAAGATATAGATGATATACAACATCCTGTAACCAACACAGTTTTAAATGTCTTGTTATGTAAACCCTGCTTGCATGCTCTATATATATGTTTTTAGTTTCACCTTTTCACTTTTTGTTTGTTTACTATTGACACACAGTGCCAAATTGTGGCCTAAAGGAAATATAGTGTAGACTCTTTTATTTTTTGTTTATGATTATTTCTTTGAATGGTATTGGCATGCGGGCCTTAAAAGGTAATATCCAGCCAAGTACTCCTGTTTTAAACTCTGACTCACTAGACAAGACTGAGCGAATCAACGATTATGTAATGGCATGCACTGTTCTGCATGGATGTTTATCATTAATAATAATATCAATGAAAGAAATGCATGTTTAGACAAGTGTTTGTATGGAGTCGTTTTTGTTATATTTAGCCATGACGTAGTACTGGATATTATCTTTTGGGCTTAGCATGAATGTGCCTTTAAATACAAATGATCAGCACTGACCTTAATACATTCCTTTGAAGATATCACACTTTTATTTCTTTTCTTCTATAAAATAATATAATGAATTTAACTAGATTTTATCTTTGCCATTCAACTGTCAATGTCTTATATTGATCACTGAAAATATTTTAAATGATTACAATGCAAGTGTGTTAAAATGAAAGTGCAATAAAGCTTTTACCAATGAAGACCATGACTAATATTATTACCATCCAGAGCTTTAGGATTTTGGCATATTTTGTAATTATGTAAAGAATCATAGTAGTTTCAAATACCCTTCTGAATGAACTAAGCCACTCCAATGTTCTGGAATATTCCCTTTCTCTCTCACACAATCCAGCTAAGCTACAGCTACAGCTAATATTAACTTTTGACTCACTCACTGGTCCCGGGACGTCAGACCAGGGTGTAAAGGGGGTAAGCAGAGGGGGGCTAGGGGTGGGAGCTTTCTGGAACCCTGCTTGTAACTATATAAGCAGTCAGCTGTAGTCAGTGCAGGCAGAAGAAGAAACACTGACCGATTCCAGAGGGAGAACCACAGAAGAAGCAGAAGAAGAGCTTCCTTCAAGCATTTCTCATCAACAAGAACCACTCCTATAAGTGAGTACTGGAAGTTATTTTCTTATATGGTTATATTGATTTGCTAAATACTTTATGCCATAAAATTACTTCCTATACACTTATCTTGGAAAAATGATTAATATAGAAGTTAAGACACTAACTTGTTCATTAAATATAATACTTTTTTTTGTGTTTTTACATTTGTCAATAGTAAATGATATCTTTTTTGTTGCCTGAGAGATTGTACCATTTAGACAATACAATGCATGCATTTTACTACTGTATACAATTTAGTTTAGTGAAGAGCAAAGGGTAATATATCAGAATTATAACTGTTCTTTGGTCATTATGAATAATCTTTTGGGTAAACGTGGTGATGTTTGGATCATGTTTTAAATTTCTCCTCAAAATAGCTTATAATTTCTTTCTCTTTCCAGGTCTGTAGAAAAGTAAAAAAACATGTCTGCTAAAGGTCTTTCCATTGGCATTGACCTGGGCACCACCTACTCCTGCGTGGGCGTCTTCCAGCATGGCAAAGTGGAGATCATCGCCAACGACCAGGGCAACCGCACCACCCCCAGTTATGTTGCCTTCACTGACACCGAGCGGCTAATTGGTGACGCAGCCAAAAACCAGGTGGCCATGAACCCGGCTAACACCATCTTTGATGCCAAGAGACTCATCGGGAGAAAATTTGATGACCATATCGTGCAATCTGACATGAAGCTTTGGCCTTTCAAAGTCATCAGTGACAGTGGCAAGCCCAAAGTAGAAGTGGAGTACAAAGGTGAAATAAAGGCGTTTTATCCAGAAGAAATCTCGTCAATGGTTTTGGTTAAGATGAAGGAAATTGCAGAGGCGTATTTGGGGAAGAGAGTGTCCAATGCAGTCATCACAGTCCCTGCTTATTTCAACGACTCCCAACGCCAAGCCACAAAAGATGCCGGAGTTATTTCTGGCCTGAATGTACTGAGAATCATCAATGAACCAACCGCAGCTGCTATTGCATATGGTCTAGACAAGGGAAAAAGAGGGGAGCGAAATGTTCTCATTTTTGATCTGGGTGGTGGCACTTTTGACGTATCCATCCTGACAATTGAAGATGGTATTTTTGAAGTGAAAGCCACAGCCGGCGACACACACTTGGGCGGAGAAGACTTTGACAATCGTATGGTGAAGCACTTTGTTGATGAGTTTAAGAGAAAGCACAAGAAAGACATTAGCCAAAACAAGAGAGCAGTGAGGAGGCTGCGAACGGCTTGTGAACGCGCCAAGAGGACCCTATCATCCAGCACCCAAGCAAGCATCGAAATTGACTCTCTATATGAAGGAATTGATTTTTACACCTCAATCACTCGCGCTAGATTTGAAGAACTCAACTCAGACCTCTTCAGGGGAACGCTAGACCCTGTAGAGAAAGCTTTACAAGACGCCAAGATGGACAAGTCCAAGATCAACGACATAGTCCTGGTTGGTGGATCCACGAGAATTCCCAAAATCCAAAAACTACTGCAGGACTTCTTTAATGGAAGGGAGTTGAACAAAAGCATCAACCCAGATGAAGCGGTGGCCTATGGAGCTGCGGTACAGGCTGCTATCCTGATGGGGGACACCTCAGAGAATGTCCAGGACCTCCTTTTGCTAGATGTTGCTCCACTGTCTTTGGGCATTGAAACAGCAGGAGGAGTAATGACCGCGTTGATCAAGCGTAACACCACCATCCCCACCAAACAAACCCAAATCTTCTCCACCTACTCCGATAACCAGCCAGGTGTGCTCATCCAGGTGTTTGAAGGTGAAAGGGCCATGACTAAAGACAACAACCTCCTTGGCAAGTTTGACCTGACGGGGATCCCACCAGCCCCAAGAGGAGTCCCACAGATTGAGGTAACATTCGACATCGATGCTAATGGCATCCTCAATGTCTCTGCTGTGGACAAGAGCACAGGGAAGGAGAACAAAATCACAATCACCAACGACAAAGGCAGGCTGAGCAAAGAGGAGATCGAGCAAATGGTTCAAGATGCAGAGAAATACAAGGCAGAGGATGAGATGCAGAGGGACAAGATCGCAGCTAAAAACACTCTTGAGTCCTACGCATATCAGATGAAGAGCAGTGTGGAGGATGAGAACCTTAAAGGGAAGATCAGTGAAGAGGACAAGAAGATAGTTATTGACAAGTGCAACCAGACAATCTCATGGCTGGAGAACAATCAGCTGGCGGAGAAGGAGGAGTATGAGCATAAGCAGAATGAACTGGAGAAAGTGTGTAAGCCCATTGTGACCAAGCTATACCAGGGAACAGGGGCCCCAGGCGGCTGTGGCCCTCAGGCCACAGGCAGCGCTCAGGGTCCCACTATTGAGGAAGTGGACTAAAATGTATGTTTTTTACAGATAAATATTATATATATTTGTTTGAAAATAGTTATATTGTCATAATAAAGTAAACATAAATATAACCTTCTTTGTTTGTACTTACATTTTTTGTATACATTTTGTTTAAGTATGAGGGTTTTTTTTGTTTTGTTTTTTTTTTTAACAAAGGGAATTTAAATCAAATATACTTGATAATCATTTTTCTAAGCATGTGACATGAAAAAGGCAACCCTCTCTGAATTGAATTGCTTATTAAAGCAGCTGATTTGCGAAGCTGGCAGTTGACAGCAAAAGTAATGGGTTGTGCCAAGTGTCAACACAGGGAGCAGACCTGAGCTGCAACAAGAGGACAACTCAAGATACTTGGGACATAGAGGCTCTTTAACCTCACTCTCTGAAATTGGTTTATTGTAAAGTGAGAAAATAAATTTAAAATACTGCCGTCTTAATAAAATAATAATAATTTAAAAAAAAATGCAGATCCATTTTACTGTGCCACGCACATAGTCATAGCGGATCTAGAACTACTTTTTGATAATTTGGTCCAGTAACACCCAACGGGACCGAGGTGATATTAAATTATACAGCAATATTTGCAATTTTGATAACATATTAATTATGTATTATTTTCCAAACAACTTTAACAATAGTGTTAATTACTCATTTGTATTGCATATTTAAAGATACATTTATATTGTTGTTTCAGAAAATATCCATTAGGTGGCAGTATATCTCTGGTTATCGCACTGTTAAATTATGGCGGCCTGTAGAGCAACCTGTTGGATCAGAAAACTAATCTTAGCTACCAAAGCAGAATGGGAAAATTGAAGGTGAATAATAAATGCGTAAATATCATGTAGTATGGCATAGACCTACACGCATGGCCATTGCGCACAGTGCGCACCGTGGTGGACGTATAAATGGACCGTCACTATCATTCAATTGACAAGGCCCTCCTCATAATTAAGTCTGTGATAGGTTCAGGAATAATGATCCAAACCCTACAGCTACAAAGACGGAGCTCGAGCTCTTCTCTCCGTCGCGCACAAAAATAGATGCTGTTACTTTTGTCTCGCGCTGGTAATGATGAGGAGCAGAGGGAGTGGCTCGCACGCCCCCAGCACCAGTACCGCGCAATACTGACACTATAAAGGGTTAACACTGGGGCTGTTGTCAAGTGCACAGCGAGATCCAGCGGCTGTTGTGTCGCGAGGAGAGGACACTTGTGGAGCAGCTGTCACACGAGCCATATCTGGCACGAGGACTCAGAGACATGGTTTTGCGCGCGAGCTGATGGAAAAAGTTAGAGTGGATGTCAGAGGGTTTGGATCAGACGAGTGGCAGTGTTTGGAGATGTGACGTGCGACTCAGACTTCAGTTTATGAAATGACACCTGATGATACAAGTGAGTGTGATCTCTGCACCTTCAAAATACGCGATAATTGTGCTTATTAACCTAAAAAAAACCCGTAGGCTATTCCAGAGTTTGGTCACTAATAATAAATGCCTTTCACTTTGCTTTTCCTCAGATAAAACCAATAGTTAACAAAACATGGAGACAACGGCGCGTGGAGGGTTCGAACTCTGATCTGGACACCCCCACGTGGACAAAACTGAGGCGCGTGGACACTGTGGGGTCACCCCTGTTCTAACTCTTGTCCCCGGTCCAAATCCTGGTCCAGATGATCAGCTCAGTGTGCGTGTCTTCTTACCGCGGCCGTAAGTCCGGCAACAAACCTCCATCAAAGTCATGTCTGAAGGAGGAGATGAACCGCGGAGAGGACTCGGATAAAATCATCATTAACGTGGGTGGCACGCGGCACGAGACATACAAGAGCACGCTCAGGACGCTGCCTGGCACGCGGCTGGCCTGGCTCGCTGACCCTGACCCGGCCAGCACTGACTCTGACCATGCGCCACCGGCATCTACCAACTCCGAGTTCTTTTTTGACAGACATCCGGGCATTTTTGCATACGTCTTGAACTATTATCGCACCGGAAAGCTGCACTGTCCCGCGGATGTGTGTGGTCCGCTGTTTGAGGAAGAACTTGCGTTTTGGGGCATCGACGAGACGGACGTGGAGCCATGCTGCTGGATGACGTACCGCCAGCACCGTGACGCAGAGGAGGCGCTGGAGATGTTCGAACCCCCAGAGCCTGAGGATTCTGAAGAGGACCGGGATGCCCCCCGGAGGTTTGGCATAGAGGACTGTCCAGACCGCTCCCGGGGCTGTGGGCGGCACTGCTGGCACAACTGGCAGCGTAAAATGTGGGCCCTGTTTGATGACCCCTACTCATCCCAGGCTGCAAGAGTGAGTCTACATCACAAAGCACTACACCTTTGGTACAGGTGCATCAGGGTTTGGCCTGTCAGAGAGCATCAGGTGTTTACTTTTCTGCACTGCACGTGGAGAGTTTCATATCAGCTTGCTCTACCCAAACTGTCAGGTCCCAATGCTGGAGCCTATAGAACAACCCTCAAAAGATCATAAGGCAATCAAGCATTTAGACTACCCAAGGAAATCAATTTACGGAAATTCAAAATCCATTTGAATCTATTTCCCCATCGTTATGGCGACTAGCAGTATCCCACACAAATACATTTTATTATTGATATATTGGCATGAGTACATTTAGCCCTTGTCAACTGTTTCTTTAATGGGCTCTAAATGGAGATGACTACTGAACTACATATTATAGTTAAAGCTCTATATATCAATAATATCTTTATGAAAAATTTATGTATGTACATTTCTCTTGGTCGTTTAACTTTGGGACCAAAAGAGCCGTGCAGGAAAAATACACTGCCACATCTGCAGAGCTGGTAACTGAGGCATTTTTGTTGTTATTGTCAAAGTTATATTGAAAACATTAGTAATCTGATTCTACTTCACTGTTGTGGTTTCTATAGATGCATTCTTCAGCTTGGGTTTAAATCTGCAACAGACAAATGTGAAAAAGCTGTTTCACAATGAAATTACAATAGACAAGTGCACCCACACATAATGTCCAGCATTAGCTTTCAAAGGCCCTTAAAACACTGCAGCCATCCGTAACAGTAAAAGGTTTGGCTTTGGAGCTGAAGTATGAAGTCAGCACAACACCAATAGGGACATTGTCTTGCTTATCTTCATGGAGATGTTATTATGTTGCATTAAATGTTCCACAGTTTGGCATTAGACATATTTATCTTACTCAAGGTGTTTTTATTGACAAGTAAGTATTAAACTATTCTGAACAACATGCAACGACATGTCACTCTGCCTAGTGCCACTTACTACTGTCCAGTCCACAGAGACAGATCATTTATTAAATGCCATAATGGGGAACATTCCAGGCAAAGCAATAGAATCTCCATGGAGACAAGCAGGTGGCAGACTTTCCACCAGAAAAGTTACATTGATACTTTGCAGTGACATCACACTGGGGGTGTTCTAAAAGTGTCTCTGCCAAAAAGTTTTAAGAATACAAAATAGACTGAAACAACACATTTTCAGGAGCCTGTGATCAATACAAGCATTCATGGTCCTGTTTAGGTTATTTTTAACAAAAAGGTGAATGACTAACTGAAAATCTGTTGGCTAATGCTAGCTAGCCTGTGACTGTAATGTTATGTGTAAGAGGACTTTTTAACAGCACAAGCTCACATGTTGTAGTTCCAACTAAACCAGCTCTTTCTGGTCAGATTGTGCTAAATTAAGATCAGATTTAAGTCTAACAAGCTTCAGACAGAGCAGTGCCTACAGTTAGCATCACAGCTCTAGGGAATGTTGATGACATCAGCTACAAAGTATCAATATTCCACCATTAAGGACTATGTGGTATGTGGTGTTATAATGTTGTTACCTCATCAAAAACATACCTGGAGTTGTGTTTTTTTCATTCAGACATGTTTGAGTAATCCTTTATTATTAGTCTGTCTACATCTCCAAAGCTCAAAATGCTCTGTTCCACCTTGTGATGTCATGAAGCGGTAGTTTTCAAGTTAACAGCTACCTTTTACCTTCTATTCAGAAGAGATTGGCAGTGCTGAAATTATCCAAATGATTCTAGTGATGGTGTATGGAGTTTAAAAATACTCTGGAGCACTTCCTGTATTACCACGTGACATCACAAGGTGGAACAGAGTGTTTTCTGTTTGAGAGAAGAATGCAGCCTAAATATGCAGGAGTTGTGTGTTAAACATGTGTGAATGAAACAAAACACAACCCCAGGTCCCCAGGTTTGTGATGAAGAAACAACATTATAACATAGATCAGAAAATGAGGGTAATATGGGCCCTTTAAACTCCCTTTGCCCTCACAAAGTTTAGGGGGACATAATCTGCAGCGTCTGTAATGGCTGTACAACAAAAGCAGTTATATGGGAGAGAGCGGCAGTCTGAAAGAGCTGGTATCAGGTATCACTGAGCGCTGCGCAGAGGGCTTCAGGCATTCATTAGTGCAAAAGAAAAAACACATTTAGTTGATAAAGACTGGAGAGGAGAGTTGCTCTGGTTTCTGTTTGTCCGTGAACGTAGCTGAGCACTTTATACAAAGACGCTCCGGTGCTGATGTAGAAAGTGTTTATTTAAGCTGCTCGTCCAGGTGGTAGAGCAGCTGACATCTCTGAGTCACAGCTGCCACCAAAGATCTGCTCTAGCTGTCGACCATATTTGTACTGGATCTAAACTTTGTGTGGAAATAGCAAAGATTACAATAAACAGGCTGTAGAGGCTGCAGTCTGGTGACGGTGTGTGCCATGATAACTCTTGATGATGAAAGCTAAGTCTACTGATATTAAAGGTCCTATATTACAGAAAATGGATTCTTTCAGTTTCAACCATGTTATAATGCTGTTACCTCCTCAAAAACATACCCAGAGTTGTATTTTGTTTCAAAAACATACCTGGAGTTGTGTTTTGTTTCATTTACATATGTTTGAGTAACCCTGCATTATTAGTCTGTCTGCATTCGCAAAGCTCAAATGCTCTGTTCCACCTTGTGATGTCATGAAGCTGTAGTTTTCAAGTTAACAGCCACCGTTTACCTTTAGTTCAGTAAATATTGGCAATTCCAGGGCTGAAATTAATTCTAGTGAAGTGGTGTATGGAGTTTAAAAAACACAGTGGAGCACTTCCTGTATTACCACATGACATCACAAGGTGGAACAGAGTGTTTTCTGTTTGAGAGAAGAACTCAGGCTAAATATGAAGGGTTTGTGTGTTAAAAATGTGTGAAAACAAAACACAACTCCAGGTATGTTTGTGATGAAGAAACAACATTATAACATAGATCAGAAAATAGCATAATATGGGCCCTTTACAGGTAAAATAAACAAATAAGAATTCATTCGGAAATGGCAATACAACGAGCTTTAGAAAGTAAAATCCCATTGGAAAACAGAGAAAGACCCCTCTTACATTTTCCTCAGTAAAATTCATTATTTGTTGATAAATGTTGGGTTTTGGCCTCTCCTCCAGCTGCTGCTCCACCTCTGGACATCACTCTGGTCTGTTTGTTGTGGCAGACCCAGCGCTGCAGTAGATAACGTCCCTCCATTGTCTCCTAATGCAGGATTTCATTAATTTGTGAGCCCCCTGTAATTAATCACTGCTGTGGTAATGGGCTTCAACCTGTTATCAGCCATGGCCAATTAAAACCTCTGTCTCCCCCGCAGACGAGCAGGCTCTACCTCTGCGAATCACTGTGGCTTTCTTTGTTATAAGATCACGAGGAAGTGGAGGTGTGAGAATTCTCGGAACTATTTTTATTCAAACTTAACTTTCCCAGAATGTTTTACGTTTAAAGGGCACATATTGTACTATTTTCTGATCTATGTTATAATGCTGTTTCCTCATGAAAAACATACCTGGAGCTGTGTTTTGTTTCATTCACACATGTTTAATGCACAATCCCTACGTATTTAGGCTGAGTTTTTTTTTTCTCAAACTAAAAATACACTGTTCCACATTGTGATGTCATGTGGTAATACAGGAAGTGCTCAGCTGTGTTTAAAACTCCTTCACCAGAATCTTTTGGATGATTTCAGCCCTGGAATTGCCGATCTCTACTGAACAAAAGGTAAAAGGTAGCTGTTAATTTGAAAACTACCTCTTCATGACATCACAAGGTGGAACAGAGCATTTGAGCTTTGCGAATGCAGACAGACTAATAATGCAGGGTTACTCAAACATATGTAAATGAAACAAAACACAACTCCAGGTATGTTTTTGATGAGGTAACAACATTCTAACATAGCTTAAAGCTCACAAGAGTCAGTTATGTGTAATATAGGACATTTACTGTGAGACAACAAATTATACTTCTGGGTTGATTTCAGATCATTATATTAATCCAGGAATTAAAAAGATTAAAGAAGTATTCTCCCTTTTAAAACCATTTTGTTTATTTATTTGGCAAGACATATTTTTGGTTTGGAGACATTTGGCAAACTTAAGTCATGGTTTTCAGCTTCCTGTTATGGGTAACATAATGAGAACTTTTCACAGTTCAATTACATTTTCCTCAAGGCAACACTGTTTGATACTAGTTTGAGTATCCTATTTTTGATATTTCATACAATTACTTTTTGGGGCTTTTTGGCTGTTTAGCTTCACAATAATGGAGTATGTTTCAAGGAGAAGCAGAATTTGATACTTTGGTGCCACAATCGCAACTTAATAATCTGTT
This sequence comes from Periophthalmodon schlosseri, assembly GCA_000787095.1. Classification (NCBI taxonomy): domain Eukaryota; kingdom Metazoa; phylum Chordata; class Actinopteri; order Gobiiformes; family Gobiidae; genus Periophthalmodon; species Periophthalmodon schlosseri. The sequence goes on along the minus strand of KN485162.1, from coordinate 22,699 downwards.
GACGAACTTTTATACACAAACCTGCACCTGTTTTTAATGTTTTATATGGACTTGCATACTTAGACTTTTTTTGTGTAATGTATTTTGAACAGGGCACCATGAAAAAGTGTCTAAGTGCTCTCATTGGGCCTCCCTGTATAAACAAAGATAAATAGAATAAAATAAATACAATACATAGGACATGATATTAAAGACTGATTGCCCGGTGCACTGCTACCACCCCTCTTTTTGTGTAGTTAGACAAAGGCAGCAGGTGGATGCGAACACAGACCAGACACTTGTGCGATGGGTTGAAACGCGGTTGATTTGTGACGCTTCATCACGACACTCTGAATCAGGAGTGAATTAGCACAAACTGAGATGTGATCCACTGTGATTGTCTGAGATGTTTGCTCAGAATAGATTGGTGCCTCGCTGCCAGATTGTCTGCGTGAAGAGGTCGGCGCGCAGATGAGGGTTTGCAGATGCTTTAGAGAGACAAAAATCAATGCGTCTGAACAGATTGCGAAGAGAAATGTGCATGTTAAATTGTGTAATAATTTAGTTGTACCAAAATCCCAAATGAACGATACCTTTGTAGGTTAGGTCGGCTTGATCAATTTAGCAAAAGTGAGAAAGTGAATAATGAGGTGATTAGAACTGAATGGCATTAGTGATTTTAGGACACAGTATGCGCTAGTTTCTGTGGTCTTTGCTTGTGTGATATACAAGAAATACTAACTAAACGAATGAGGTACTGACATATTTTACTGTGACCATTTTTGTAAAACGGAACAACTTTTATGAGCTAATTGAAAAGACATTTATTCATTCACATTTTTACGCACACACTGTTATACCTCATTACCTCTGAACCAGGTCAGGTTCAACTCTCTTAATGTGACGGATTTAAATGAAGTAATTCTCATGTTGCTCACCTCAGACTCCACTAATGAAGTCTTTAAAGGTGCACTATGTAACTTTTCTTTCCTTTTATGTGATACCCTTCTTTGTGGAGTATCTCACTTGCTTGTTAATCATTGATACGGGGACATTTAATACAAGATCACATGATTATTTAAGGCTGAGGGGGGAAAAAGAGCTTTTGGCTGTTTTTCTTCACAAAAATAAAATATATTTCAAGGACAAGCAAAATTGTATACTTTGGTGCCACAATCGCAATTTAATAATCTGTTAACAAACTTTTATACACAAACCTGCACCTGTTCTTAATGTTTTATATGGACTTGCATACTTAGACTTTTTTGTGTATTGTATTTTGAACAGGGCACCCATGAAAAAGTGTCTAAGTGCTCTCATTGGGCCTCCCTGTATAAACAAAGATAAATAAAATAAAAAATACAATACATAGGACATGATATTACAGATTGATTGACTGGTGCACTGCTACCACCAATGTCAGAATTAAAACTAGGATCCTGTATCAGAGTGGTTGAAAAAAGCTCTCTACATTGTTATGGTTTGGACTACCATCATGCAACGCTGCACTATCTCTCTGTATTAACAACATGAGTCACCTGTTTGATTTTGGCGTTGAAAGATGGGGGCCAGTAATTGGCGCCGTTACTGACTTATTTGCTTTATTTGTGATTCACACATCAATAACACTGGAGCTTTTTGAGGTTTTCTAGAATGTATCGTTTGAAGAAGATCACAGACTGTAGTCAGTGTTGTTTAGTCATAGCATTTAAGTAAAACTCAAATCTTAATTCATGCTGCTTACCCACTATATTCTATCATATCATGTGTCATATGATGGCAGTCTTTTGTTTAAAGTAGTTTTTGAGAGTGAGAATGAACTGCCTACAAGTTCCAGATTTGCTCCAGATCTTTTATCTCAAATGTCTGAAGTGAAACTATAAATCACTTTTACTTTTTTTCCCATCAGTTCCAATAATTCTGTTCCTAGAATCCATGTAATTTGCACTCAGAGCCGCTGGTGTTACTAACAAGAGAGATGAGGCTCCCAGCTGCTCCCCTTCTCCACCAGCAGATCCACCTCCAGCACCAGACTGACTGACGATGATTACTTGACATTCAGGCATAACATACAATGTATAAAATGAGCACATTGGTGGTTTCAACAAAGCCCATAAGGATTCAACAGTGTAGTTTTAATGGAGAGAACAGAGCAGTCTATAGGCTGCAGATCTGTCAACAATGGGCTATATGTTCAACACATATGAATAATAACATGCTTATCATTAGTAGTGGAACATAACCAAGTAAAAGTAGTAAAGTACTGTACTTAAGTACAAATTTTAGGTATCTTAGGTATTTAAGTCAATTCTAAAGTGGATATGTTTTACTTTTACTTAGCTACATTTGAGAGAAGGTATCTGTACTTTCTACTTCACTACAATTTTGAACTGAACTGAAAAGTAAAAGCATTTTTATTACTGTTTGAGACCTGCTGAAAAAACAGGAAGGTTTATTTTGATCAAGTTCACAAAAATATACAAATAAAAATAGCTAGGGAAAAAAATAAATTCAATTGTCTGTTGAACAAAATTCAGCACAAATCTATATCAGAATCACTACATTTGAAGCATTATTAGATCTAAAAGTCTATGCAAAATACTTTCACTTTTTACTCAAAGTACATTAATCGGTATTTCATTACTTTTTAGTACTTTTACTTTATTTTTTACTTTATTTTTTCATGTGATACTTTTACTTTTACTTGAGTTTTTTTTTTTTTTTGCTCTAGTATCTGCACTTTTTCTTCTCCACCACCGCTTATCACAACAAAACTGTCAGGGCCAGTTTCCTTATAAAGATGATGTAATGGAGTAAACCCATGATCTGCTGCTGTCATATTTATTACACTGTTTTGGAAGCTGTGGTTGTGATCGTTTGAAGAGAGTGTTTGTGGTTGATCAGAATGACCATGGAAATAAATGCATTCTGCAATAGTTTCTACAAGAGAGAGATGTGTTATGAGATGCACAAATAATGGTGAGGAAAATGGAGGAAAAAAAACACAGTATATTTCACTTGTAAAATAATTCTTCTACAGTTATATCCATCTGTATTTATGTAATGTGTTTTTCAGTAATTCCATTTTTTTTCTTTACAAATTTTGGTCGGTATAGCAGCCTATGCATCTACCTAGTGTGCAGTGGTTCACATATTAATTTGGCATTAACTTTGCATCAGAGGCCCTTCCTACTAAACACTCACTGTATATATAAGCTAATATTTATTGCAAAACGTCACCCACAAATACTACCACTTAATGGCACACTATGAAACTTTTCTGATATTTGTGAAGAAGCGACCCCGCTCACAGTAAGGGTGTATGTTTAGGTATTTCATTAGTAAAACCACCTGTTTTTCAATAAATGCAAGATAGATACGTTTAATGCCATACTGTGGAACATTCTGGGCCCAGCAATAATATCTCTATGAAGACCAGCAGGTGGCGCACCCTCCATAAAAGAGACAATATTGAAGTTAAACAGGCCTGATAATTTTGACCACCACTGATCACAGGTTCCAGTCTTTTCTGATCTCATACAATTGTCCATGTCATGTGATGGCTGACTTGTGAAGATGGAGGACTCTTGGGGGGTGTCAGTCTGTTGGTCTATGGGGTCCTCTGTACTGAGCTTCTATTCCCTGATGTGACAGTGCTACTCAACGGTTGCATGGAAACAGTCTGCTGAGACCAATAATAAAAACACATATTTACACCTATACACGTTTTGCATATAAAGGGCAAATACCTAATAACTCCTGGATATTATGATTAATCATTACTTGATGTCCTTACTTTTTACCGTAATCCATCAGAGTGATAGATGATTGCATGAGAACACATGTTGCGCATGAGAACACAGGCGCATGTTTAACCAGCTGGGACATTACAAAAGCATAGCAATTAGACCTCAGTAAACAAAAGCACACATGATTAGCACCACATGTACAGACTGGCGTTCATCAGACACATGTTTATAACCTGACACCTCAATACAACTAAAGTTTATATACTACACATTATTTTTACAGTGAAGTATACACAGACATTGTTGCCTGGCAAATCCAGAATGATATCTCTCAGATTGATATCAGTCTGGTCTCCACGCCCTCCCCACACGTCTCAAACCCGGTCAAATGTGATTGTCCAAACAGATTTGTTTTTTTTCAGTGACACATGTGAAATGAAGTAGCTCATTGATGATATTTTTTTCCTTTATTTTTTCCAACACGGACCATGCGTTTCTCTGAATAGCTAATCCACCTGTCAATCTTGTCCATTTGAAACAGGGACCAGACTCACATCTTCGTGAAGTATTGAAGAACTGTGTATTCTGGATCCCAGGCAACAGAGACTGGACTTACAACATACTATTATGAGGATGTATTTTATTAACACTTTCAAAAAGATTAGAGCTTGCATGGGTCTCAGAATGATGAAAAATGAGCACCGTTGCCTTAGCGATTAACAATTTAAACCAAATTAATATATCTTTTCAATGGGGAAAAGTCCTCATAGTGTTGCATATAACAGGAACCTGAAACTCATGAATACCAAAACACAAACAGAAACAGATGGAAAGTAAAATCATTGTACATTTATTTATAGTCAACATAGCATTTTTAGTGAACTGTGCAACTGTGTATTGAATAAATATCCCACCTAAACAAGCTTCAGCACCTGTCTTGATGCCCTGTTGAGCATACACTGATGGTTACATATAAATTGTATGTTGTGCCATTATGGGCGCCCCCTGCTGGTTATGAACGTCTTCATTTCGGCTTTATGGTGGCACGTCTTTTCTCAGCGTGATTCAAGGAGGCTGTTCATGGGTGTAATTGGTTTTAAATTGCTCCGTTTTCTCCAAGAACATTGTTATGGCTCTCCTGTGAACCTAAAGCTTTTAAAATGGAGGAAAAAAGAAAAGATGCAGCAACTTCAATCACTTCTCCTCTAATTGCACATAAAAGCATTTAATTATCTGTCAAGTCGGGGAGGCGAATGGTGACAGTTAACCCAAGTAAACGGTAGCATTTAAAACGGCTGTGCTGGCCTATTACATGACTCTTCGGTGTCTCTCCCTGTTATTTTCAGCTAAAGGTTTCAGTGAGCCTTAGGGTTCTTTTGCTAGAGACTGAACTACAATGAAGAGGTATGGGAATGTGTTTTTCCTTGAATTTGAATTGGGTTTTAATCAGAGTGGCCAAAAGTGGTTACTGAATCAACTTTGAGGATGTTTAAATTATAATAGTAGGTTTCTCAGAGGCAGTGAGGAGTCTTGTATAAAATGTGTCTGCGCTGTCAGTCTCTGGATATGTAACGCCACCATTAGCGACTGCAGCGTTCTGTTGGCAGTGGTGTCGTTATCTACAAATAAAAGAGAAACCTGCTTAACTATTTCATTGGTCTTCAGGCCTTTTATGTGTGTGTGTGTGTTTTTTTTTTCTGATCACATTTTTAATCAAGCGTTGATATAGTTTGCAGTTATATAAGTTAGAGTTTGATTAATCCACCTGTTTTCTCCGAAACCCCCTTTTGACAGGCAGATACAAAGATGAAAGAAAATACAGAAAAATGAAAAGAAAATAAATACATAATAAAGATAAAAATATAATAATAATAATAATAATAATAATAATAATAATAATAATATAAAATGATGGTAGAATTAATAATGATAGAATAATGATAATTTTATTTAATACGCACAGTAAATTATAAGAAGAAGAAGAAGAAGAAATATACAAAATCATGCCTAACAGACAAAAGCATTGCTAAAATAATCCCGGTTTGACGTCTAGGCCTTTTCTGTGTTTTATAAAACTCAGAGCTACAAACATATTTATTCACTAAAGCTGAACTTCATGTTTTTATAATTAAGTTACATTAAACCTTGAACTACACTTTGGAACAAACATCTGCTCAGACCAGAACCGACACAATAAGAAGCTCCAAACGGCACTGTGTAACTTTTCTGATGGAGGGTCTGCCATCATTTTTATTACTTTGTTTTGAATGTTCCACAGTTCAAGAAGGTGACGCCACCAGGCCATGTTACATGTCAGGTCTGTGGAGAGGCGAGCCCTTTCACTTTAACAGTAAATGTTTTCAAGGTAGAACTATATTTTAGCAATAAAACATCTGTAACTGAACACAACTTCAATACCATGCTATGTAATATTCTAGACAAAGCAATAACAGCTCCAAGGAAACAAGCAGGCGACACCCCCATCACCACAACCAGAAAAGTTACATAGCGCATGTTTAACTAAATCGTAATATTTATAAACAAAAGGAACTGTTTAGAGGCTTGTTTATTTGTTCACACATCTGCGATATTTTCCCTGTCGTCTTGAGCGTTTTCTGACTGTGTCTCTGTCTGTTCTCTGCAGGGTGTGGCTTTGACCTCGCTCTTATTCATCCTGGTTTCCATCACAACCTTCTGCCTGGAGACCCACGAAGCCTTCTTAGAAATCAGAGTCATCACGGAGCAGGAGGTCCGGGACAACGTGACCACGGAGGTGCAGCTCCACGAAGTCATCACCGACCCCGCCCTGACCATAGTGGAGGGCGTGTGCGTGGTGTGGTTCACCTTTGAGTTCCTCGTCCGGATCATCTGCTGCCCTAACAAACTGCTCTTTGTCAAAAACACCCTCAACATCATCGACTTTGTGGCCATTTTGCCATTTTACCTTGAAATGGTGCTCTCGGGGCTGTCCTCCAAGGCAGCTAGCGACATTTTGGGTTTTCTCAGAGTTGTCAGATTTGTTCGTATTTTGCGGATTTTCAAACTGACACGGCACTTTGTTGGGCTACGTGTACTTGGACACACACTAAGAGCCAGTGTCAATGAGTTTCTGCTCCTCATCATATTTTTGGCTCTTGGCGTGCTCATTTTTGCTACTATGATCTATTACGCAGAACGTATAGGTGCACATCCAAGTGACCCCACCGCATCCAGCCACACAAACTTTAAAAACATCCCCATCAGCTTCTGGTGGGCTGTGGTTACTATGACAACACTGGGTTATGGAGACATGTACCCGGAGACGTGGCTGGGCATGATTGTGGGGTCTCTGTGCGCTGTGGCGGGGGTCCTCACCATCGCCATGCCTGTCCCGGTCATCGTCAACAACTTTGGGATGTACTACTCCCTGGCAATGGCCAAACAGAAGCTGCCCAAGAAGAAGAAGAAGCACAACCCTAACCCAGATGCCACAACGGACTCTGTGTCATTTGGGAAGTCAGACACAAACTCCCACAGAGAAAGCACCCAGAGCGACACGTGTCCTCTGGCAGCAGACGAGAGCAGCCGCACCCGCTCAGGTGAGACACGCAAACACTGTGTTAGACCTAGAGAGGTATATCCAATCCACATTTATAAACATGCCAATTTCCAAAGTGCTGCACAGATAAATAAAGACAACTAAAGAGAGTGAATAGAAACTAAAACTATACATAAAAAGCATTAAAGTAGGTAGGTAATAAAAGGTAAAATAACTCTAGTACCTGGACAATACTTTTTATATACATGTGCAGTGAAAATTCAATATCTGTAACTAAAACAATGTCTATATGAGCTTACTAAGTGTAAGTTAAAACTAATATGTTTTGTCCCTGAGCCTAAAATACGTGGGTTTTTTCATGGCCAATGCCGATACTAATTGTTTAGAATCCAGAGGAACCTATGGTCGATAAGCTCTGCCGATATTTTTGGGCTGATATGTTGGGCCGATTTAGATTATTTTCCCCAAATGACGTAATTTACGTTTATTACAAACTCACCCACAGCCTTTTTTACCACAAATCTTTAAGAGAGCTGTGTAGTGACATGTTGTGCAGTTATATTTTCGCACTGAAGTGTTCAAATTAAGCTTTATGTGTATTCTTTGTAGGCAGCAGGTCGGCCAAAACAAAATATCGGCCTGAGCTGGAGGTTGAAGGCCGATAGCTGATGCACTAAAAACATAATTATCAGCCTGATATATCAGCCAACTGATATATCACTCTATCTCTATTTTCTATTCCATAAAGGTAACGAGGAAACCAGCAATAATTAAAAACAGCATAATTGTTCCAAGTCACTCTATAGCTGTATGAACGTGTCTGTCTGCCATTTTGATTATTGTTAAAGTCAGTAAAACAACCTCACCGTCTTTGTTTTTATTTTGTATTTAGTAGCAAATGTGTATTATATGAAATGATCTGTCAATGTATGAGACAGAATAGATTCTACTAAACTCCACTGACAAAAATAAATGTTTAAGTCTAATAACATTCCTTTTGAGAAACACAATCTGTTTTTTAATAATAAATCTAAGAGGGAGAATAGTACGAGGAAATCCATCACCCATTAACACAATTGTCTTTTATTTGACGTTAATCTTGTTTTATTTGAGTGCCTTTGAGTGTGACAGTGACAGAAGTGCTGTGTGTAGGCCTGACAAATGACTCACTCTTAGTCATTTGAACAGTAACACGCCAGGATTCAATTACTCGCCATAACGTCTCCATCAAATTAAATATCGCCACAGAGAAAAGCACATTGGCGACATTACCTGTGTGATTTTGTCTGGGCTCTCAGCGGACACAGTAAAAGCTTTGACATTTTAGTCCCTGTGTGTTTAATCTTCCCCTCAGACTCCAAACAAAATGGCGACGCGAACGTGGTCATTTCGGAGGAGGAGGGGTGCAGCCTGACCCAGCCCCTGTCCCCAAATGAGAAGTGGTCCCTGCGCTACTCAAGGACCCGGGACAAAAACAAACTGGAGGGCACCTGCTTCCTGCTCACGTCCGAAAACTCCAGTGTGCGCTCTGGTAAGGCACCACTGCACCACCCTGCACCAGGAGGATCTGCAGAATTAACATATAAAGCACATTAGGAGGGGGCATAGAGAACATGTCAAGGTATTTTAAATACATGGCACCATCACACTACAAATTCTTGAAAATGTTCTTTCTATACATATTTTGCTACAACCACCTACCACTGGGAAATATAAATAAACACCTAATTTTCCCACTACTCATAAAGGTGCACTATGTAACTTTTCTAGTTGTGGTCCGGCTTCTCCGTGGAGATATTATTGCTTTGCCTGCAGTGTTACATAACATTAACCTTATCAATCATGTGTTTATTCAATCCCAGATGTTTTTATTGCTCAAAAACACCTTGTTACTGGCTCGCCTCTCCACAGATCTGACCTGTATTTGTCTAGATGTATTTGTCATCAGCTTGTCTTCATGGAGAAAATTTTTTTTATGCCATACTGTGGAACATTCCAGAAAAAGCAATAATACCTCAGTGAAGACAAGCAAGTAGCGAAACCTCTGTCAGAAAAGTTACATAGTGCACATTTAATAATCAAAGTAAAATATATATGTACAGATAATACAAAACATTGGGAAAGAACAATAAAACACAATACAGTGTACCTCAGTAAGTACAATTTAACGAAATATAGGTTTCTTCTGAGTTCTTCACCCGTCAGCCCACTGCAGGCACATTAACCTAATCTGCCTGATCCTGGGATAGTTTCAAAGGGCACTGTTCTACAATTGCTCACTGCCCACTGTTTGGCCCATTGGCATTAAAGGAAAGGTTAAATGCAGCGAATCAATTCTCATAACATTTGTATCAGAACTTCTGTGAAATGTAAGAAGACTGTACTAGGAGACAAAGACATTACAGCATTACTTATTGTAGTAATTATAGGCTGATGGTGTATTTGGTACATCGATAGATAAAACAGCTACTAGGCCTGTCACGATAACACATTTTGAAGTGCAATATAATACTGAAGTAAATATAGACGGTAAACGATAATAATGAAACTAATTTATGCCACTGACACATGAACCCTGAAGCAGGATTTCCCGATTCGACGATTCTACATGTATAATATGGGAAAAAACACAAACTGCAATAGATAAATAACAGAATGAAACACTTTAGTAGTCTGTTTGTATCTATAGTGAGTCATACAGTTTCATAATTCCACTCTCTACAGCTCAAATCTTAAAATAACAAAAAAGTCCCCTACTGGTACAAAGAAAAAGTGCCACGATAAATACCGACCCCCATGACAGGCCTAATAACTAGCCCCATAAGCTGCTAGCCTCTGTCTTCACTTCTCCACATGAATAACACGGGGTCTATATCTGGGTTTACCCTCTATGTCCAAGAGCCCATTCCCTGCTCCTCTTCTCAAACAGAAGCAGAAGCAAAGCTCATTAGTCCATCAGTGTCGAAGAAAAACAGTATATAAATGGAGCACTTCTGTTGCTGTGAGGGTGAAGCCATTATGGGGAAATTGTATTTGGACGTGTTCCTCCTAAAAGCCCTGTCATCCCTGAATGTGTTTATAGTTATTGATCGATGAGGGGTAATGGGGCATGTTTGGACTTACAGATGTACAAATGGTCTGTCATATATGTCCAGGACGAAGCAAACACGTTCATGAGACAAGCTGCAGATGTAAATACAGTATAACAACTTCAGATATCAGCTCTTTTAATAGTCCTCTTTTAAAGGGCCCAGATTACGCTATTTTCTGATTTATATTATAATGTTGTTTCCTCATCATATCATCAAATCATACCTGGACTTGTGTTTTGTTTCATTTACACGTTTAACACACAAACCCTGCATATTTAGGCAGAGTTCTTCTCTCAAACAGAAAGCACCGTGTTCCACCTTGTGATGTCATGGGGTAATACAGAAAGCGCTCCACTGTGTTTTTAAACTCCATACGCCTTCACTAGAATCATTTGGATAATTTCAGCCCTGGAACTGCCAATCTCTGCTGAAAAAAGGTAAAAGGAGCTTGAACTACCCTGTCATGACATCACAAGGTGAAACAGAGTATTTTGAGCTTTGGAGATGTAGACAGGCTAAGATTACTGAAACATGTGTGAATGAAACAAAACACAACTCCAGGTATGTTTTTGATGAGGTAACAAAATTATAACATGGCTTAAAGCTTAATGAGTCAGTTTTGCATAATATAGGACACTTTTCCCTTTTTTCTGGAACTGTGGGATTAATTTTATTCATTTTTCTTACATACTTCCTTGCTTAATGAGTCAGTTTTGCATAATATAGGATAATTTTATTCATTTTTCTTACATACGTCCTTGCCTGTAGTTTAGGGTTTAGGGTAGCCTTTCTTGAAAAGGGTCCGCACTTGCTTGTCTTCATGGAATGTTCCACTGTATGGCATTAAAATGATCTGTCTCCATGGAAACAAGCAGGTGATGCCTCCAGGCCAAGTTACGGGTCAGGTCTGTTTTTGAGCAATAGAAACATTCGTAATGGATTAAATGCATGATATTGTGTAATGCCACTACAGGGAAACATTTCAGGAAATAACATCTCCATGGAGACAAGCAGGTTAAGCAAGTACAAATGCCACACAGTGCAACTTTAATATGCACTAACATAAATTCAAATACAGTACATTTATGATTAAGACATAAAGCAAAATGTCTGTTGCTTTTTAAGTTTTTATACCTGATGCTCTTCCCTACCACCATTTATCTGATTTTAAATACTAAGATACCAAATAAAACACAGATAGGCACATAAAAACACACTTCCATTACCAGCGTTTTCATTTATTGGCTTGGACCAGCGCATCAAACGAGTGGAGAAAACCCATTGTGGGCAAAAAAACCGAGGGACGAGAGGCCGCCATCTTGTTTTGTCCAGCTCACATTTGGTTTACAGTTAAACAAAGAGCTTATCTGAAAAGAGACAAACACAACAGAGATGAGTGAAGCCAGAGCACCTCAAAACCAATCTTTATGTGACAGACAGGAGCAGATAATTGAATCACAGGTCTGCGCCTGGTGGAGTATGTTGATAATAAGATCCCAGTCTATTACAGGCCAATATCACACATGCATGGAGCCTTTGACATGTGTTTCCTTCAAACACAACATGGCACGAAACCGAGATAGGCTTTTTCAGTACAGAATCCAGCCGTTTTATTCTTGAGTTTATACTTAGCTCGTTGAATTAGGCCTGTCACGATAATTACTATATTGACATATTTCCCTTAATGCTGTTTAGAATTTAGCTATTGCACACCTAGCCATCGAAAAGGCTGTGACCAGTTGTCTTTCGATGTTAACTGGAGTCATCTGTCAATTCTTAAGTGATAGTTGTTCCTGTCATTGTGATGTTTGTTAATGTGATTGTAATGTTTGTGAAAGTCATTGGGATGTTTGTGAATGTGATTATGTTTGTGAAAGTCATTATGATGTTTGTGAAAGTCACTGGGATGTTTGTGTGTGTGATTGTTATGTTTGTGAAAGTTTTTTTTTTTGAAAAACAAAAAAAAAAAAAAAAAAAAAAAAAAGAATTAGGTCTGTCACAAAAATTCCTATATCGACTTATCTTTCAGTACATGAAAACTGAAACAATATATTTTGTCCCTCAATATTTATCGTGAGTACTTTTCCTTTGCAAAAGTGGGGAGATTTTGGGTATTTTTTTTATTGTAATAAGATTTGAGCTGTGGAGAGGTGAATAATAAGTAAGTCCCTTTTATGGCTAATTATTTGTACATTCAGCTATTTATTTGTTGCAGCTCATGTCTTTTAATGAAATAGTCTATTTTGAAATGATGCAAGATAATCCCAGTAAACTATTTTTAAATTAAACAACGGCTTCTTTCTTTGTTTATCTTTATTTATACAGGAAGAACCCAATGGCAGCACTCAGACTCTCCTTTTCATGGGCGCCAGACAAACAGACAAACAGACAAAACAAAAGTACAAAAGAGAAATACTGACATCTTAATAAAGGTTAAGTAGCGTTATACAGAGAGGCAGCTTAAACTTAAAATAGTGATCCCAAGTCTGAATAAATGGAAACTGTTGTTACATTAAATGGAAATAAAAATGATGCAATGATATTCACCCTGTACAAAGTGAAAAAACATCTTATGAAATCATAAGATGATGCTGAGTGCCTCTATGCGTTTTGTTGTAAAAGTATTCTAAGTTTTTTTTTTTTACTGCCTTAAAATGTGAAGAACAGAATTAATTTTTCTTCACTTACCTTATACATTCTGAGTATCCCAGTTATTCACTGCGATCATAAACGCTTCTCACAACTTTCAGAGGCCAGAGCAGAGTTCCGCTGCTAATAAAAACTAACATGCTAACCATGTAATGTGTTGATTGGTCAAAAACCCACAGGTTGACGACTGTGTGAACCACACCTGTAAAAAGTGTTTATTTGATCACTTCTGGACATGTGACAGGTCATGTTTTTATGATGTTGTGTTGAAGAGGAAGCATAGTGGATGTGGATCCAGTAGCACATCCTTCTGGGAGACGTTTAGACAGATGCCTTTAGGAAGTCCTCATTAACAACATGAATGGACAATGGACAAACAGGGTTAATAGAGAGCAGAGTGTGGCTGTGGAACTAAAACTATTTACAGTAGCTATACTTTCAAGGAATAGCACTTAACTTTAGTTTTTTTTGGATAAATTAATTTAATAAACTTAAAACACTAAACTTTATAGCCTAACAGTATAATATATAGGGGCCCAGTGCATTTTTCATTTGACAACATGTAGTGTGGGCCCACCAGGGTCCAGACTTTGGTCCTACACACCTGAATAACAGTATAATTAGTAGATTAGTGGTACTTTTACTCTTTTATGCTCTGCATGCTCCACTTTTCGCCAGACCAGTACTAATGCGAGTATTCCTTTTGAGTATTTGCAGTACCAATACCGATACCAGGCATTATATACAGAGGTTCTAATACAGTAGAAAATCTCATTCATTCGATTTTCTTAATTCACTTTTTTTCACTTTAGAGTACTTATTTGAGGGGCTGTTTTAAATTTCTACCAAAAATACTGGAGTAAAGTACCTTTATTATTTACTACATGTTTGCAGTACCTTGTTTCTGAAATACAGCTGAAATGTTCACAGATCATTAAAACTGCAATTGAGGGTTGATCTCAAATGTTTGTTGGTTTGATCTTGATGTAGACTTGAATTGGTCCTGTTCTAATTTGGGTGAAGTCCTAGTCTAGTTTAGTCCCAGTTTTGATGATGTGTGTATGTGCAAGTGTGAGTGGATACTAAGAAAACAGTATTTCTTTTCTGCTTACCTGATATATCACATATTGTTCATTGTTCATCCATAGATAGCTGTAAGGATATCCTCGGAGCTGGCAGTAACTACTCCCAGTCTGAGATGACCACTCTCACCTGATCGTGCCCAGAAGACGACCCCTCAGAGTGGTACTGTCTAAAAGTGCTCTGTAACCCTGGTTCTCTGAGTCTACTGTAGACCCATGTCATTCAGGACTTGTCTCGAGACAATAAAAGGCAATCATTTACATAGCAGATTTGTATGTATCCTCAACTATATGTTATACATCATTTGGCATGTGTTGCATGATTGACCATTGTATGTACTTTACTGATGTCTCAATGTCTTGAAATTAATCTCTTAAAATGACAAACTGATTTATAAATTTTTTTGGTTGACATTTTCATTACTGCCTTATTTTTCTGAATGTCTTTTATAAAATCATGACATCTTTGTTCTTATATATTTGTACTGCCATTATTACTGTGAACAGGTTTCAGTTGTCAACGATGGGTCAAGAGGTAGCACCCAGAAATAGCTATGTTTTTAATACTTGTACAATAATGAAAACAAGAGGAGGACATGTGAGCGCTTAGAGCAGTATTGTCAGTTACTGTGTGTTGAGTTGGAGTCGGGACCACTTGTTTTGTACATTTCGATGACCTTTAGTAACACTGCGCAGTCACATGTGCCTCATGTTGAGTAATGAAGTTGTGTAAAGTCATGTGATTAGAGCTGTTCCTGTGGAGGCTGGAGAAAATAAAAGGGTTTATTTTACGTGTATAGATAAAATAGTTGAAATATTAGGGCTGCAAAATTGACAAAAATATTACAGTAATGTTTATATTTTATTGTGTACTTTTTATATAATAGGTTAAATTGGATGTGTCTTTATATCAAAACGTGGGCCAAAACAAGCCTTTAGACTAAGGGTGAGTTCATTCTTGGACACAATAATAATATCCAGACCAAACTGAGACTAAATCTGGACTATACCTCGACTAGACCAGGACTGAACCAGGACTAGAACAGGACCCAACCGATTCAACATTAGGACTAAACTGGGCTCAAAGCCGCACCCTTTAATTTAACTGATGCGTTTGTAGATTTTCCAACAAAAATGTGAGACATTGTACAACCCTGTAATATCATAATGTTTACCATAGTGGCCTTATGTTGAATTACACATTTAGTTTATTTCAATGCCGACCTACGCGGTTGGTGATATTAGTGAGCACAGCTATGTAGCACAATGTAACGTCTCTTTCCTTTCTTTCATAATGTACTAACATGCTTATGGCCATAGCCTTTAACCATTAATGACAAATGATTATTTTGATAAGCAACCCTCTCAGTCTCATTTCCTGTTTCCTCCCTGGTGTATAGATGGTATATGGACAGTGGCGTCAGGTTTCTGATCTATGGATTTGTGAACAGTGCGGGAGACTGGGATCCTATGCACAAACAAATAAAATCTACTTGTGTTTTAAGACTGTTTTTTATGTGTCATATTTATTTACAAGTTAGACATTTTGCTTGGTTAAGGTGCCACTTGCAGTACTCTTAGATATAGGGTCACCAATTGCCAGATAAACAAGAACTCAAACAACAAGCAGAAATGTTTCTCGAGGTAAAATATTTGTCTGTTTAAATATACAAATCCCACACATAGTGCCAATCCCATGTGTCTTCCTGTTTATTTTAGTGCTAAGGTGCCATCAGCATATTTCTATTACATCTGTAGCCAGTCTGTACATGGAGGTTCTGCAACAATGGTATGACATAACTATTACAAACCTATAATGTGAAATGTCACTGTTCTATTCATAGCAGCAGCTGCCACACATGCTCAGATCTTGTCCAGACGTCTGTCCCTGTCTGTGTGTACGGACTGAAGGTGTAGCTGGCACACGGACTCGTCTCCATGGAGATTTGGGACGAGGGTGAGATTAATTACATCTTCTTTTCCTCTCTTTCTCTCTCTCTTTCTCTCTCCCTCCCTCTCGCTCATTCTCTGTCTGTTTCCCTCTCTCTCTCTCTCCCTCTTTCTCTCTCTCTCTCTTTCTCTCTCCCTCCTTCTCTCTCATTCTCTCTCATTCTCTGTCTGTTTCCCTCTCTCTCTCTCGCTCTCTCTTTCTCCCTCTGGCTCTCTCTTGCCCCCTCTCCCTACCTCTCTCTGTCTCCCTTTCTCTCTCCCTCCTTATCTCTCTCTTTTTCTCTCTCTCTTTCTCTCTCCCTCCTTCTCGCTCATTCTCTGTCTGTTTCCCTCTCTCTCTCTCTCTCCCTTTCTCTCTCTCTCTCTCACTCTCTCTCTTCCTCCCGCTCTCTTTCTGTCTCTCTCTCCCTCTCTCTCTCTGTCTGTCTATCCCTCTCTCTTTCTGTCTCTCTTTCTCTCACTCACTCCCTCTCCCTCGCTCTTTCTCTGTCTGCCTCTCTCTCTCACTCCCTCTCTCTGTCTCTCTCTCTCCCTTTCTCTATCTCTTTCTCGCTCTCTCTTTCTCTCTCCTTCCTCTCTCCCTCTCTCTCTTTCTCTCCCTCTCTCTCTCTCTCTCCTGCTCTTTCTCTCTCTCTCTTCCTCCCTCTCTTTCTCTCTCACCTTCCCCCTCTCCCTCCCTCCATCCCTCTCTCTTTCTGTACCTCTCTCTCCACATTGCCTCCACAGCCCCTGAGGAACAGTGGATTGATGCTCAGGGTGTTGTGATTGGAGCTCTTGGAGGAGAATCATAATCTCTGTTTGGTCTGAAAGATTTAGACCATTAATAAGAAGCAAAAATAGCATTCATCTGAGATCTGATAGTGCAGTGGTTTGGTTGCCGAAGTCTTTAACACTTTCTGGTCATATCACTGGTGTTTTGAGACACTGCTTTGACTGATAAAGTGCAGTGGTTTCTTAAGACGCACTATCCATCCCTTTAGTTAAAAATACCTCCAGGTTATGTCTCATTTTGAGTACGCTGAAAAATGTCCCTGTCTGCTCCTGTTAGCCTGTTCTAGCTAAGGCCAAAAAGGGTCCAGGTTTTAAAAATTTAACTGCACCATCAATTTCTTTCCACCAGTCCCAGGGCTGAGGTAAGAAGCTGTACAGTGTGAAAAAGGAGAATGTTTCTAAACACAGTGTGAACAGGGACGGTGATAGTGGTAGCCCATAACTTAAAATAAGGCAAAACACAATATGGTCCAAGAATTTGTTTGTTTGGCTTGGACGTAAGCCAAAAACCTAGTCCAGCTGACAACTTTTTAACAAACGTATGTATTACTTTTTTTACTAGTAATATCAATACTGAAAATCTGGCTTGCACTTTTGCCCATAAAGGAATGGAATGGCCTTGTATGACTCACACTCTTTATAGCAGCAGACATCTGAGAGAATGGCTGTAATTATGACATTAACCAGACTAGACCAAGAATCCTGTTATGACACATTATCTGCTGCATTGTGGAAATATCCCTGTGTTTTTGTTCACCAATTTGCTTCAACCAATCATTTACACGCATTTAAATATGACTGATAGGTGCATTTTCCGCTTGACGTCTCTTTCGCAGCCTGATTAAACGCTCAACAGCAGGTCTGCATACATTTACCCTGGCATCACAGTTACCTGGATACATCAGTATTTAGGAGAGATCATCAGTGGCGGCTTTGCACCTCTGCTTCCATTCTGTAACCATCGCACTGTTAAAGGTGCAATTTTGAGCAACACTCAAAGAAACAATTAACAATGATATTTAAAAGAAAATTTTAATTCTGTCAGCTGGACAGTGTAGTGAAGAGTGCAGTGAGCATTAAAATGGAGAAACAAAGCAGCCACTCCATAAGAGAAAGTATCAACACCGTCGTGAGAGCAGCTCGGGACCCCAATCTTCTGTGCATCTCCATCTCAAAGCCACTAACCACTCCTTTGATGATAGTGAGGGACAGATCTTAGCCAAAGAAAAGAAAAGAAATGTTTTGAGAGGGGAGTTAAAGTTTTGGAAAGACAATCCATCTTCCAACATTAATGGGAGGTTTAGGTATCATTTATCTCCTATTTATGACTCCATCCTCAGATCTAAATCAAAACAGGGAAAACAATAGTGATAGTCAGTGTGCAAATAGGGTGAGAGCACCCATTAGGGGCCTGAACGATTATGCAAAATATGACTCAGGCACAGTTCACACTTAGTGTAGTTCAATAGACTCAGTTAACAAACAGAAACTGTAAACAAACAGGTGTTTAGTTTCAGTGCAATAGACTCAGTTAACAAACAGAAACTGTAAACAAACAGGTGTGTTAGTTTCAGTGTATTGAGCTCCTCCCTTCAGACAGATATAAGGCAGTGTCCATCAGAAATCTGACCAGAACCGAAGAAGCGGCTTGGATGAGCGGCCAAATGTCTTCACTCTAAAACTACACAGAGAATACTATTTAAAATTGATCAATTTATAATTTGATTAAAAAAAAGAAAACCACAAAGCATAAACTACAGTAAAATACATTCAACTTTTTTTTTTTGATGCCCCCTCGTGCCACATTGCCATAACAACAAGATCATTGTTGGTCACCACAGAGGCCAAAGATAGACATGGGGATACATTAAAATCATTCAAGCTTTACGAGAGGCAAACAAAAATATACTGTTGGGACATGTTTGTTGCATATTGTCATTGCCTCTTGGCCACACATCCACTTCAGTATTGCAGTATTTGGCCCATTGCTCAAGTGAACTATATAAGCTAAAATATATACATAACAACATCTGATTAGCAGTATTTCGTGTTTTTCTAATTTGTACCTATTTCTGTCTCAAAGGTGATAATAAACCAACATCTGTTTGCTTGGTACTGTTCAGCAAACATTTGTGTAGGACGATTACTGTTGAAAAGCTCCATTTGTGTCCTACAGGAGGCATTGGCAGAGACAGAGCTGTGATGTGAGCCATTACATGAACAAAACAGTGGTGAATGTGCCCAGGCCTGTCCCCTTTCTCCTGGTTTGATTTCCTCTCTTGAAGGTTGTCATGACGATACTGAGCAGTTTCCATGGAGAGGGGATCAGGCCCGATGTCTCAGAGCAGAGGACACACAGCCGCCATCTTGACTCCTTATCACCCTTGCACAGTGGAATTAGCATTACACTGAAAGTACATTAAAGTGTGTTTATGTACATTTAAATGTACAACCACAGTTCAGCTTATAGTTTGTCATTGTTAGCCATGATGGAAAAGGTGCACTATGTAACTTTTTGGTAGAAGGTCCTCCATCTCCTGCTTGCTTTGATTTTGCATTAAATTTATCTAACTACATACAGACAATCAGGAGACCCCACTAGGCTAAGTTACAGGTCAGATCTGTGGAGAGAAGACCCTGTTCACAGTAAGAATTGATTTTTAAAGGTATTATTGAGCAATATAAACACCTACTTGAATTAAATGCATTTTAAACAAGTTTAAAACTGTAGAAAATAAGAGGCAAAGAGATATCATCTCCATGGTCATGGGCATCCACCTGAAAAAGTTATTGCTTAATTTCAGCAATAATATAAAATAAAAATATTTGTAATATTGGTTTAGCTGGTTTAGTTCAATATTTGGTTTGGTCCAAGAGTGTTCTATTAATTTAACATTTCAATAAAATTTAGAAAACTAAACGTTACAGTTTCCCTAATTAGGCTATTTGAAAGTCTGATGCAATGTAGATTAAAATGTTATTGCTGTTCAGTTTAGGTTCAAAGGCTGCAGTTGTTGAAAAGGCTTTTAAAGACACATTGTGCTTGAGCCTGCTATATAGTTATAATCTGGAACACCTGTGTATCATTATGTTATAATTTGGACATTTTAAATCACAATATTCATCTAAAATGATTTCATGAAAGAAACAAGTCCGCTGACTTCCACCTGAGAAAACTGAAGTGCCCAGTGGGAGCTGACGTCGCCGCAAACGTCATCACAACAAAGAGCCAGGAAGTTGTCAGCACCTCCGATTGACAGTTGCACATCACGCCAACGAGTAGCGGATATTTTTTCATTTGTACCAAAAAGACTACGCGACGCTGCCGAATATTAGACGTATCACCGAGTAAGAAAATAAAATTGGAGGACGAAGTGCAGAGCAGTGGGCACGTACCGGTGGCGCTGACCGATTGTTCGTCAAAATCGCGTCTTGAAAATATACGATTAAAGATTGCTCAAACATACACAAATCACTCTGAATACAACTTCGAGAGGATAAATGGGAAGGGGAAACAACATGGTTAAATTCTCTGAAATCGATTCTGCATAATAGGTCTGCTTTAAGGTTTTGAGCTGAGTGCAGAGACCACAGGGTCCAGAAAGAATCACTGTTGGTTCATGTCCTGTTCCACCTCTGCCCCTCACAAACACTTCTGCACCATGAATTTCCCAAATTTCATAAAGACAAAGAAAAAAAGTATTGAAGTATTATGTTCGAAATGGCTTAAAGAATACAAAGAAGATACTGTGATGATGATATGTTCTCTGTAGAAGCAGCTTTCCTGTTGTGTGTTCAGCTCCCCTGTGTCCTGCAGCACTGATGTGATGCTGCAGGACACAGAGGACACAGAGGAGGAACACTTTTGTCCTGAGGGCTATTACTCCCCTCAAACTGCCCTTACACTGGACCTGATGACCCTACCTGTTGAGCTGCACTGAGACTTTTGTTTGAGCTTTTCTATTATCATTGTATTTTACTGCTCTATGCGCTTAAACTTCCCCTCAGGGACAGATAAAGTGATTTTGATTTGACTGAAAGAAGACAAAGATCCTATGAAGAAGCCCACTCTGCACCCCAGATACAGAACCGCTAAGCCTGTGTGTTTTTCTCCTGTTTTTGTGGTCCATTGGTTTGGTTTGTCTTATTGTTCGCAGGGTCAGCTTTGATGGAGGTCAATATCTACTCCTGGGCATTTAAGGCAATTTCTCCCTCTTACCCCTTCCTCCTCCTCCTCCACAGTGGACCAGAGGGGAGCGGGGAGTGCTGTACATTATAGAGGCCCTCAGAGACTGGCCTCTCACTCAGACATAATCCTTTTTACAGCAGAGAGGGATAGTGGTCAGACACACAGCACTCCCCTGGTCTGCTCAGGTCATGAGGGGCACAGCTCGCAGCATGGTCACCCATTATTTAGGCGTCAGCTTTGTCACAGTCACATGTTTAACTTCAGGACAAAGATGATTGGCCAGCGCTCAGGTAGAGACGAGCCGCAGTGAGGAATGAAAGCGGGGTTTTCCTATGGTGCTGAACTAGAATGGGTTCTATTATAGGTAAAGTGAAAGAAAACATTTGTATCAGCTTAACTTGTTTTTTGTATTCTTTAAAAAATAAAAACAATACTCTCATAAACAATATGTCTCATAAATAAATACTTTATTTATTTTTACTATGATCACTGAAAAAAAAAATATATATAAATGTGAGTGTTTGTTACCGGGCTTTGATTCTGGGTGCATCTGTCATTCCTCTCTCTTACATAATAAAAATCTTGCTTTTATCACTAAATAAATTACATAACATTTGACTGAACAAACTGCAAAATATAGTGTGAATGATGTGCTGTAAGAGTACCGATGGAAAACCATTTTGCAACCATTTTTTCAAACTGAAAAATGTAGATATTATGAGAAACCTCAAAGAAAGAGTTGCTGACGGTTGGCTATTGCATTAACACAATACCCCGGGTCACACAATACTAAATATCTGATGAGCAGTTCTCTATTAGTAGAAAGTAGTATTAGTTGGGAAAAGTGATAGTGTATTGTGTGTGTTTTCATTTAAAACTTGAGAAGAGCTCCATCTCTGTAGAAACATGAAGAAGCAGAAGTTAGATTCACTTAAAAACAAAACAGCAAGTAAAAATTTAAATGGATCCCAATGGGGTGATTAAATCCACAGTCTGTGAACCAGGCAGCTGGATAAAAGCAGTGAGCAGAGCAGGACAATCTCCAGTACATTACTAATAAATACACACACAGGGTTTAAAAGAGAGCCAAAAGTGTCACTCTCTAGAATAGGATCGAACTTTTATGCAGCTGGACTCTGTGGACTCTACAGAACTGAAGAACTCTAACTATCTAGAATAGATTATCCCGAGAAAGAGATTCCTTCCTGGTTAAATAAAGCTCCATAAATATATATGATCCTCTTATTTAATGAGCTGATTGCAAAGTACAAAGTGTGAGTATTGTTACTGTGTGAATTCTGCTTTGTAATGGCTGACTTTGCAATGAGGAAGTGAATGTGGCAGATGGTTGGATAAAAAGGGAAGATAATGAAGTTTTGTTTGGGGGTTACTTTTCCAGTAAAAGTAAAACCAAGGTCAAAGTCTGGAGGTCTTTGTAAGATTTTAATATTAAAAAGAGTTTTTGGGTTTTATTTAACACAGCTCCAACCATTGAGTAAATCAGGGAACTCTTGGTCACTTGACAGCTTTTAACACCCAATGGAAAGAGCAGGTACTTCAGAAAGTCAGTGAATTTGGTGTAATTATTTGCCTCTTTTGCCCTATTATAAGCAATTAATATATACTGGGGCACCGCAGCACAGCCCTCGGTGACCCATCTCCATGATATTGTTGCTGGAGGATTTTACCTACTGTGCATG
>JACM01046233.1:0-28789 GCA_000787095.1 Periophthalmodon schlosseri | reverse complement strand
ATATATACTGTATATACTGTATATATAATGTAATGTCACTGTCACGTACTGCACAGGGAGGCGGGGCTTGATGTTGACTGGAGGCGGAGCTGGGACGTCTGTGGGAAACACGTCCACCCACATGTGAAGGAACCCCTGCAGACACCAGCGAGGTAAATATGATGACGCATACTGTACATATCATGTTCTTGTATTAAAATGTGAATCATTTGCTCCAAAAAACAAAAAACAGATTAAAAAAAAATCATAAGATGCATTATGTAACTCTGGTGAAGGGTCCGTCACCTATTTGTCTCCATGGAGATGTTAATGCTTTGTCTGGAATGTTCCACAATATGGCATTAACTTAGCTCTCCATGGCGATAAGCAGACCATGCCACTGGGCTAAGTTACAGGTCAAATCTTTGGAGAGATGACCTTTGGAGAGTTTATTTTTGAGCAATAAAACCTCTTATTGGATTTCAAGATAGACAAATAGACATACTGTGGCACATTCCAGGCAAAGCAATAGCATCCCCTTGACTGCACATTATCTTCAAAAATATAAGTCTGATCATAAAAAAAAAAACCTAAAAACTAAAAAACATTGCTTTAGAACTGCTCTTGCACTGAAACCTCACCTGCATTAATTACATAAGTTGCATAAAAATATTTGTGGAAAGCACTCGATAGAATGTATAACCAAAATAGATCAAACTGGATAAAAGGAGAAACTAAATTATAAATGTGACTAAATGTAACCAGGATAATAAAAGACAGTTTTAGACCTGGGGTAGTCCTGGTTTATCTGAGTTCACTAGAGGTCGGATTTCCACATGCTCCGGGACCAGGGGGACTGCTCCAGGGATAAACTCCCTCATCTCTGCCCAGCGATGGAGCACGTTCAGGGCCATGTGCTCCTCCAGCTCTGCCCTCTGGAGCTCCGAAGGCTGGTTCTGCTTCAGGAGGGCTGCACAAGAAGAGAGAGGGGTTAGACCGAAGACCGGAGACCAGGACTGAACCACGACTAAACCAAGACAGAACTAGGACTGAACCAGGGCTAGACCAAGCTACTAATCTACATCTAAAGCAGGATTTAGTCAGGACTAAAACAGGATTAGACCGGGACAAGACCAAAGGGGCTGAAACTATGACAAATGTACATCTAAACTAGGACTAAGCGCAAGACCAAAAGCTAGAACAGGACTAAACCATAACCAGGTCACATCTAGAAGAACTAACTAAGATAAAAGAATAAATAGAATAAATCGTTGTTTAAACCAGGTCTAATGCAGGATTAAACCAGGTCTAAACCAGGTCTAAACCAGGTCTTACCCTCGGGGATAGCATCTGGAGGTATTTTGAAGATCTTGTTGAGAACTTTGACTTCATTGGTCCTGAACTCTGGGTCTGGGATAATGTGTTTCTGACAGAGCTCAGTTAAAATGGTGCTGGGTTTCTTCGCATCCCGCCACATGTTGTACCCTTCTCTGAAAAAGAGATGTGATTATTTTATTTACTTCAATGACTAAATGGCTCTTTGCTGTCTCTTATCTATTATTTCAGATACACTGTATATGTTGGATTTACAATAGTACATTCTTTGTTCACTCCCCAGTCACTCTTGATGTTGATAATGCCCGTTTGTGTTTTTTTGTTCAGAAAGGAGAGAAATCCACCAGGCTACATCATGCCATTGTAAATACTTCTCATGGTTCTCCTTACGTGTCGTAGTACAGGGGCAGTCCACAGCTGGCCCTGTGCCTGCTGTAGAAGCGGTTTTCCAGATCCAGGCGAGTTTCACCGATGACATCATCTGCTCCAACCAGATCATGGTCCAGGATTTTCACCAGGAGCTCGGTCTCCAATGGAAACGAGATTGTGAACTCAAAAACCCTGGAACGGACAAGGTCTACTGAGCCAAACCAGGAACGAAACAGGTCTAAACATGGACTAAACCAAGATTAAACATGAACTGAAACAGGACTAAACCTAAATTATACAAGAACTAAACCACGGCTAAACATGGGCTGAAATCTGATTAAACCAGGGCTGAACCAGGGTTAAACCAGGACTAAACCAGAACTAAACTGTGCCTAAACCAGAACTTAACCAGAACTTGAAACTTTTAAGACTAAATCAGGTCTAAACCAGTGCAAAACAAGTAGTGATTCATGGGCTGGATCAAGACTAAACTAGGACTAAATCAGGTCTAAACCAGAAATAAACACGGACTAAATTAGGTCTAAATGAGGTCTAAACGAGGTCTAAACCAGGCCTAAACCAGGCCTAAACCAGGCCTAAACCAGGCCTAAACGAGGTCTAAACCAGGCCTAAACCAGGCCTAAACCAGGCCTAAACCAGGCCTAAACCAGGCCTAAACCAGGCCTAAACCAGTATTGTGCACATGGTACTCACTCTCCGAAGACGGGGTTGAGTTGTTTGGGGATGTAGCGGTCCTTTGAGTCCTGACTCTGGGTCCCGACCTGAAGCAGAAGGTAGGGGTCCGCTTTGCCATTCGGGTCAGTGGGTGAGAGACTGGAGGCCTAAGCACAGAAAGAGCTGTGAGAGAGGGGGCTTTTATTTTGAAAGGCTACAGGGCAAAGTGGGGGCTTTATTTTGAAGGGCTCCCTATCGGTTAAACAGAAAATCTTTAATTTGAATTGCTGTTCTGGGAGTTATAAGCTAGAAATATTTACCAAAAAAATATTACCATAACTTTATAAGGAACAAGCAAGAACTAAACCAAATCTACCCTCAGGACTGATCCAGGACTAAACCAGGCCTAGCTCCAAACTATACCAGCACTAAACCAGGTCATCTTCAGGACTAAACCAGGATTAAACGGGTCTATCCCAAAGCAGAATCAGCATTGTGTCAGATCACGTGTAGTGTTGGTCTTATTCATGTTCCTCTAATGTTAGACTATATTAATATGATGAACTTAAATGTACTAGCTAATTCTATATTTATTTATAGAATTAGCTACTACCATTTTCACAGTGTTGAATATTATGATAAATGAGTACATTACAGCATTTTAGTGCTGTGAGTACCTTGATGATGTAAACCCGGACCAGGACTTTGACGGGGGAGTTCTTAGGGATGCCATCTGTGATCTGCACTGGGGTGTCTGCCTCAGGGTCGATTGGGTACACCAGGAATGAGCCCTGAACAATATCACACAAAAAATCACATAAAAATCACACAAAAGAATCACACAAAAATCATACAAAAATTACACAAAAATCACACTTTTATATACCAGAAATAACATTTTATATAAGAATAAATCAGTTGGAAACTCTGCTTGATGGTGTGGAAAATGGGATATGAGAATGAGAAATGAGATATTGCAGATGATAAAAATAGTAAGACTTTTCTTCTACTTAAAACGTACTTGATTTTTGGATGAAACCCTGAATAGCTTTTGTAAAGACTACTAATGAAACTGTAGTAGTACTGAGACTACTGCTTTTTTTTGGTTACATTAAAGAGGGAGTATTACACTTCTATGGGGTATTAACTGCTAACACATAACATATTTAGATCACCATGTTACCTTTTACTGTTTTGAAAAAGCTATATTTACCAAAAACAACATATCAATATGTTTTATTTAAGTTTCTTTTAAGTATAAAGTTTCCCTTTTGTTTTTGATGCTCTGAGTCTCCCCTTCCTTTGCTCTCTGCACTAGGTCACTCTCCCTTTAGAGCGATATCACAACACAATCAGTGCGCATCCCGCTAATGAAACTACTGCACAATGCATCAGGTTTGTCAAGTTGCTGTGTACAGTTTGTACCATGCTTTTGTACCATGCTTTTTTATATTTATGGAGAACTGTCGTGTGGAGCATGGGTGAGGCTTGTGGGCTGAGCATTGCATAGAATCTTGAAGCTACCATAAGGAGGATTGGAACAGGGCCTGGGAGATCGCTAAAATACTCAAACATGCATAGATGACATGATATAAAATGTGTAAAACAATGGAATAATAGACAAAATGAACATAAAATAGTATTATATTCATTAGTATTATTATTCATTCATATGTTAAAGGATTAACTCAGACTAAACCAGGACCGACCTTGAACTTTCCCATGATGCGCTCCTCCGGCTCCTCCTCCAGAGCATCTCCCAGAGCTCGGCCTTTGAACAGGGGCAGAATCTGCAGCCAGTCCTGGAACTGATGGAACTGAGCCTCCAACTCACCACTGTACAACTGCAGATTACACAGACAGAGGAGTCAACATAATACTGTAATGATCTGATAATTTGTGTTTAGTTCAAGGTTGACACATTTTCTTGTTCTGCTAACTGTTTATGTGCTGTTGTTAATGTAACTGCTTTTATATGTGACACTCGGCTGTTATGGTGAGTTGAGAACTGCTGTTGCTTTGTTCTTGTTTTTGGCGTGGGTAACGGCCTACAGTAGCCCACGTGTTCAGCAAATAAACAAGAAATTATTTGTTTCTTTGTTACTTATGCTACTATAACTACTATGAATATTGCTGCTGCCACTACTTTACTACAGCTCCCCACTGTAAAATAGCAACTCACACCAAAGTCAGGTCAAATGAAGTATCTTGCCTAAGACACCCACATTGCCTAGTATGAATGTGGGGTGTGAGTGGTGGTGGTGATCAGAGAGTCCGAAGGCGCAGATTGGCAGCCTTGCTTCCGCCCGTCTGCCTCAGGGTAGCTGTGCTGACAGTAGTAGCTTACCACCAGTGTGAATGAATAATAACTACAGTCTGGTGGTTTGAGAGGTTTTAATAAGGCCATAAAGTGCATTAAAAGTGTAAGTCATTATTATATTATAAGTCAGTTAGTACTACTGCTACAACTTCAGCTACTGCTACTACGATTGCTGTACTACACAGAGGTGTCAGAGCTTCTAGAAAAACAGCTGTTACACTATTACTTCTCTATTATACAATTACTACCGCTACAATTACTGATAATAGTGATACTAATACTATTGTTAGTTTTACTACCTGCCACCATGACCAGTCTACTACACAGAGGAGTATTAGTTCAACAGGTGCATCGAGATAAAATGAAAATAAATTACAATAATATTAAATGTAAAAAATTATTCAGAATTCTGACCGTGAGAGTGGCAATGTTCTTTCGTTTTGGAGGCTCCGTTTCAACCACCACCATTTCCTCCTCGTCATCTTCAATGTTCGCCATTGTCAAATTGGCCCCATCTGAAAAAATATACAAAACACTAATAAATAAAGGAAACAAGACGAACAGTACAAAGTTTCCTCTGTGTCCACTAGAGGCCACTGAAGCTCGCTCACCCGTCTCTGCTTGTTCCTCCAGTTCTCTCTGAGATGCAACCTACAAAAACAAAATACATCATTTTTAAAATAAAGATAGCAGGGCAGGGCAAGTTTATTTGTACAGCACAATTCGTACACAAAGTAATTCAAAGTGCTTTATAGAATAAGAAAGACATTAAAATCACAATACAACAAATCATAAATAATCATAAATAATCATCATAAAATTATCATTAAAGGAGAAGAGTGCAGAATAAAAACCTTTCAGTCATATGCACAGCTAAACAGAACTGTTTGGAGCCTGGATTTAAACATTGTCAAACTAAAGGCCTGTCTCACATCTTCAGGAAGACTGTTCCAGATTTTAGCTGCATAAAACTGAAACGTTGATTCCCCATGTTTAGTCGTGACTCTGGGCACCAGCAGGAGGCCGGTCCCTGAAGTCCTCAGAGTGTGAGATGGTTCATATGGCACTAAGATGTTGGGGATGTACCAGATTCAAAACTTAGGCCAATTTAGTTTTGTTTGTCTTGGTTATTAAGCCATATTATGCTTTTTGGGGAATTTAGTACAAAACTAAAACAATATAGATCATAAATGTAGGCTACATTTCACTCATTGTAATTTGGAGTATTGATATAAAACAACATATTAACAGAAATGGTTCCATTGAAGCCTTGCCTCTTCATAGAGGCATTTCACCGTAGCAAACAGTAGATTTTCATTTACCCTTTTTATTGTTGAAACATGGCTATGTCTGAACCCTACATGCATGACCCGGAGTTTGACTTTTTTTAATAATCACAACTAAGCCCAGAACAAGGGGTGGAGATAGGGGGTAGGTGAAAACTGGGCATTTCTGAGTACTCTGGAGAATTACTGAAATATGCACAAATCAATCAAAATGCAAACATGTAAGATAATGATGAAGATTACAAGCTCAAAAAGTCAAATCTACATAATGTCCCTATTAAGTTGTGTTTACTCTTGGATTGGCCATGTTTTGTAATCTCTGTGTTATTTTGGTTCAGAGCTCATTAAGTTGTGGTTTTGTTCTGATATTGCTTGTTTTCTGACTACTACAACGTGCCCCTCTCATGCAGGAACAGTAACCGTGTTTCTATATCGATTACCTCTCTTTCCCGTTCTTGGATGGAGGTGTAGTACTTGGACCACCAGTCAAGTTCCTCCTGCTCCACCGGCTCCTCCTCCAACTCCTCCTCCTTCAGAAGTCTGTTCGACACCACCTTCAGAGGGTTCTGTGGGGCAAGAAATGGAGAGACTGTGGTTACTCCTGGTTTAGACAGTCCTGGTTCAGCCCTGGTTTAGTCTTGGTTTTAGTTCAGGTTTTGTTGTGGTTTAGTCCTGGTTTAGTCTTTTATAGGCAAGTTTTAATCCTGGTTTAGTCCCTGGAGTTTAATTTCTTTGTATATTCAAATAATTTACAACCCATCTTTGAATTTCAAGTGGCTTTTATTATTATGGTTTAATCTTGGATTGGTCTAAGGTATAGTTCCTGTTACACTATACCTAAACAGGACAGTCCTGACCTAGTCCTGTTTTAGTCCTGCTTTAGTCCTGCTTTAGTCCTGCTTTAGTCCTGCTTTAGTCCTGCTGGTTTAGTCCTGGTTTAGTCGGGGTAGTACCTTGATTGGGATCTTGCTCTGTTTGAGGTTGAGAGAGGTCAGTCCCAGGTTTCCCACAGTATCCACAGGAGCCACCTTCACCGGCTTCTGGACAACTACACAAAATAATCAATCATCATATAGAAAGATTAGAGGACATAACATTTGAATTATAGACTACGGGTTAACTGACTTCAAATACGAAATGGCTAACTTTGACTATCACAGCAAAAATTACAGTTTTTCCATTGAACTACCTCAAGGTGTGAAATGGTTAAGTCCTGGTTTAGTCTCAGTATAGTCCTGGTTTAGAAATGATTGTTGATCCTGTTTTGGCCCAAGTTCAGTCCTGGTTTATTGTTAGTTTAGTCTTGGTTTAATCCTGTTTTTTATAGCTAGTTTAGTCCTTACAGTTTTAGTTTCACTTTCAAGGAATAAACTCGATGAAATAATCCTACCGTCATATTTACATTTTAAAAGGTGAGCTACTTGGAGCAACATCTGACAAATAACATATTAAAAAGCGCAAAAGTTAAATGTGCACTCTGGAACTTTTATGGTGAAGGGTGTTTCCATAGAGATGTTATGGCTTTAGCTGCACTGTTCCACAGTAGGATGTAAACTATACTATATAGTTTATTAACACAGTTGTTTTTATTGCTCAAAATATTTTGAAAAATGTGCATTCTTACTGTGAGAAGGGTCACTTCCCCACAGATCTGAACTATAACTTGGTCGCGCTACCTGCTTATCTTCAGGGAGATAGACAAGTTCTAATGTCATACCGTGGACCATTTTGTGCAAAGGAATATCTCCATGGAGACAAGCAGGTGGTGGACGTTCCTTCAAAAAAAGGTACGTAGTACACCTTTAAATGAGTCAAATAAAAAATGTGACTAATTGATTAATGACAAGTACACTATTCTTCAAACTCCAAAAAGTAGATTTACTGAAAAATTGCACCTTTTAACAGGGCTGTTAAGAGGGTTTCATTTAGTGGGCGTTACCTTTTTGTATAGGCCCATCCTCCTCATGGTCTGACTCCGCCCCCAGCTCCTTTGGGCCGTAGGACATGAGGCTGTGGACCACGTGGGACCCCACCAGGACCAACCTCCCGAACGCCCTCCGCTCCACCACGAACAGGGTCAGGGGCGGGTGGAGGTACACCTGCTCCGGAAGCTCCTATCACACAGGGAGACTGGGGTTAGACCTGTTTAAACATTGCTGGGGTTTTTTTTGTAATAATGAGATCTAGTGAATTTTCTTTTTGGATATCTCTAATGAAAGCACAATGTAATAAATAAGATAAACTGACTCTTGGCCTCATCTGGGAGCAGGACATCACATTCTAAAATCTGAATCCACCAATAGGTTTACAGTGAAGCTAACACATCCTAGTTGTTTACTGTAAGGAGAATCTGTTATTAATTAAGTCCACTGAACTACCCCAAGGTGTGAAATGGTTAAGTACTGGTTTAGTCCCAGCATAGTCCTGGACTGGTTTAGAAATGGTTGTCATTTCTGGTTTTCTTAGTTTAGTCCCGGTTAGATTTGACTTAGTTCTGGTGAAATTAGTTATGTTTTCTCTACATTTCCACTGTAATTGCGATTTAGTCCTGATTTCAGCCCAGTTCAGTCCTGGTTTAGACCCAGTTCAGTTCTGGTTTGGCCCTTACCACGTCCAGGTATCGGACCACATCCTTGAAGTTGGACTGGCTCTTGTAGTCTTCTATCTCCTCTGACTCTAGCGTTTTTCCTGAACACTCCACTATCACCAGGGGGCGCTCTATCTCAAACAGCTGCACCCTCTTCAGGTCCCGAAGGCCCCAGAACAAGACCTGAATGTAAAAGAGAAAAGGTGAAGTCTTCATTATTGGTTTTAATATGTTACTTAATATACTGTTAGATTGTTGTTGATATGCAGATTTTTATTCATAATTGGCAAGTGGAATAATGCACCTATTTACTAATATGGAGGCATTTCTGAGTTTTGTTTTTGGTCATTTGTAGATACAAAAAACTGGCTCCTCCACTGACAGAAGGACAGTTCAACAATCTGAAAACTTGCTCTGGTGATACGTCTGATCTGATTCCTGTGACAATCTGCTTTTTTTGATATTGTGAAAATTTTGATTCTCTATTGGTCAGCCTCTGTCATGCTCTGAACGTGAATTTACCCAATCACAGTGAAGTGCGAACTCTCAGAATAAGAAGCATCGGTTTAGTTAGCTCTTGAAGGCAATACATAGATACAAAGTGGACATGAGTTGTGATGAAATAGTTATTAGTTAAAGACTATTTTCTAATCTTTGTTATAATATTGTTTCCTCATCAGAAACATACCCAGAGTTGTGTTACGTTTCATTCACACATGTTTAACACACAGACCCTGCATATTTAGGCCGAGTTCTTGTCTCAAACTGAAAAACACTCTGTTCCACCTTGTGAAGTCATGTGGTAATACAGGAAATACCCCTCTGTGTTTTTAGACTCCATACCACCTCTCTAGAATCATTTGGATAATTTCAGCTCTGGAATTGCCAATTTTTACTGAACTAAATATAAAAGGTAGCTTTAAAACTTTAAAAGTACCACTACATGACATCAGAAGGTGGAACAGAGCATTTTGAACTTTGGAAATGTAGACAGACAAATAATAAAGAGTTACCGAAACATGTGTGAATGAAACAAAACACAACTCCACAACAACATATTGTGTTATCTGTATATTTGTTTTTTGTTTTATATGAGGCACTTTGGTCAGCTGAAGTTGTTTTAAATGTGCTATATAAATAAACTTGAATTGAACTGATATAAATTTGTAGTATATCGTCCATCCCACTGAAAACAACTTGACTGATTGATTCCTCCTGATCCTTACCTCAATTCTGAATGTCTTGAGCACCGGTCTCACTCCTTCTGGGATCAGGAAGGTGTGGTCCTCAGCCTCCTCCAGCTCCTGAGGGTCCAGACTACGAGGGAGGCGGGGCTAGAGGGAGTCATGTGATCAGTCAGAGGCATGGTTACAAACGTTCACCTGTTAGGAGGTAGTTAATGTAAGAAAAAAATGGCTGGCAGTGCACTAGGCTCTTGAAATTTTACTGCACTACTTTGACATAGTAAGTTTAATTGATTTGGAGCATAAATATTCAATGTCATCGGCAAAGTCAGCAAATTAAAGGTGTACTGTGTAACTTTTCTGATGGAAGGTCCACCACCTGATTGTCTCCACAGAGGGAGAAGTTTTTTTATTTTAGGCAAAGCAATAATGTCTTCACCAAGCAACATTAGGTTCTCTCTGTGGAGAGGCAAGCCCACTTTCAAGATATTTTTAGTTAAATTTTTGCAATAAAAACATCTGTAATAGAATAAAATAGTTGTGCAGTCCTGTACCTCTCCTAGCGCAGAGTAATCAAACTCGATAAGTTCAAACGCAGCGAGCAGTTCTCCAGCTGAAGCTTTTCCCAGAGAAACATCGTAAAACTTCAGCTGAGGTTTGGAGTATAGCTCCTCCACTCGTTTGATCTGCGGCTCTGCATAGGCCCGACCCAGAGACCGCGGACTGCCCTTGAACGCAACACAGAACAGATCAGAGGGTTAGTAAGGTCCTTGAACGCAACACAGAGTCAGAATGGCCCCTGAAGGTATCACCAATGGGATGTGCGGAATGATTTCTACACTGACCACTACGATTTTACAATGTTGCATCTGAACCTAAAGCAATATAAAGCATAAAACAAAAAACTAGGACCAATATCATCATTTTAACAGTCACTGACTGTAAAGAAAATGTGACAAACACGTTTTGTTTATATTTAGTTTCTCTTGGTAAAAAGGACACATTTTGGGAGTATGGTTTATTGAGAACTGGAACATTATAGTGTTTTATTAACAGGGATATGAAACAAGCAGCCTAAAAATTGGCCACCAAGTCACCCAAAAAATACAATACTGATAAACTGGATATTTAATTATATAAAACCAAGCAACAGAACTTTGAGGACAAATCTGAAAAAACTTGTGACATTATACACAGACATAAATATTTTTGTCCTTTATGGGGTGTAGAGAATTACAGTTTTATAATTGTTAATACTGTGTATACAGGAAGTGTTACCATAGCATCCTGGTCGTAGATGTTAATGATGACGAGAGGTGGGTCCAGCTCCAGTTCTTCTCTGGACCCTTCCAGTAAAACTCTGTCAAAGAGTAAACACTGGCTCCAGGCTGGAGACAGTGTTTCCCGCACCACCTGAACGCACCACAATATTAAACTAGAATCACCTGAACACATCACAGCATTTAACTACAAACACTTGAATGCAGCATGAAATTAAATCATTGTGATGTAATCTCATTGTCCAAGCATCACAGTAAAATATTATGGGAAGCTTCATTGTGTCAGAATATCTCAAATATTACATTTCTCAAATAACAAATATGACAAAACTAATTTTTTTTTTTTTTTTTTCAAAATTAAGTTAAAAAGCATCACACATGTTGTAATAATAAAACATATTGTAGGATATGTATTTCAACATATATTTTCCCTTAGCTGCTCCCTACTGTCCACCTGCCTCTGCTCAACCTGCTTCTGTGCAGCTGATCAGCCTCTGCAGTTATAAAAGCATGCTTATGCTCTGTTATGCTAATGATGCTAACGTATACATGGAGCTAATGTCAATAAAAGCAGAAATCCCCACTCAAAATTGACAAAAGAAGGCATTTTGTGTTAAAAAGCAGAAGTCGTGTGACCCAGATGTAGGTGGTTACCTTGGAGACCTGGCACTGGGTGGAGAACAGCACTTTGACGAATGGATCAGAGAGCCCATTATTATCAGCAGCTAACAGGCTCCTGCCCTGGTACAGGTGACACCGGAGCTGGAAATACCGACTGTCTGTGAACGCAGCACAGAGAGGACCCAGGATAAATGTGATGTTTTAAAATGAAGGGCCAAAGTATGGGTTAAAACAGAAATCAGTCATCAAGTCAGTCATTGGAAACTGTTGATGCTAAAAGTGAAGTTTAAGTACTAGTTTACTTATTTGTAAATAAATAGAGTGAAGTATTTTGACTTTCATTTATTTTATAACAAAGAATTATGTCCATGTTAATTAGGAGTCTTCATTTAAGGTTTTCCCTGAAAATGTTCTGATTTTGAAGTAACATTTGTATAAAAGCTCAAGTTAACTTATAGTATCAGATTATTATTATTATTAGGCATATATTACTTTTTGTTTAAGATTTTACACAGTAAAACAAATTAGTCCAAAGATAAGTAAAAAAAAAGTAGTAATGCAGATGAGTTAACGTTAACATTAATCTTTGGCTGACTTTAGAGGCCAGAAGTTACAAGTAAGAATAAGTACATATATATAAATAATAATGAATTCCCACCTTGACAGGCCAGGCTGAGAGGGAGGTCTTTGGTGGGTGGCCCCGCCCCCTCCTCAGGTGTGCGCACAGGGGTGAAGTCCTCAGGTAATGAGCCCACAGCCTCTTTACTGTATTTACTCTGTCCCAGCCACAGGTAAAGCTCCAGCTTCGCAAACACCTCTCCAGGAGCTGATCCGGGCGACTGGGGAGTATAATACAGTGTTAGAAACTCATCAGAACATAGAATAAACTTGGTATTTCACTCTTTCTTTAAATTATTTTTTAATGGGCTGCGTTCACAAAAATCCCAAATATGATGTCTGATTTTAGGTGTAAGGCAGGGACCTATTCATGGGTTTCAGCTTCCTGTAGCATTTTGAGGACTTTTTTCTAGTCAAAAGATATAATATTTTGTTTTAAATTGTTAATTACTATGGCAACGGTTCTAATTTTTTATGAATAGCATTCTGGCCACCTTTCAGTTAGCCTAATGTCAAACCAACAGAGATTTTAAGATGCTAAATTATAAACTGACCCTTCACAAGAGAAGTTACAGTTAATAAAAAAATAAACACAAATAAACCTGTTTAATCAGATACTGCATAATAACAACTCACTTTCATGTAAAAAGTGGACACATGGCCGCAGTCCCGCCCCTTCTGCTCTTCGACCATTGAGAAGAGGATGGAGTAGGCAGGGATCCGGACGTAAGCCAGTCGTTTTCTACCACAGCGTAACCACAGCAACACATCAGGAAGTGTGCTCTGAGGCTGAAGAGAAAGACATGGGCAAAAGGTTCAAAAGTTTGTTCTCATTTAGTTAACTAGCCTCCATTACGAATTTAAAAACTAAAACCTTTACACACCTTAGCTTCGGTACATTATGGACAATGTATGAAAAAGTCACGGCCTTTATTAGTTTGAGGTATTCAACTGAGCATTCTGCCTTTTTCCTTTCAAGAGCAATGTCAGTTGGATTATATAGAACAAATATTATGCATTAGGTTATTTATATTTTTATTGTTATTGGGTTTTTACAGTTGCAAATAATACTTGTGGTGTAATAATCCTGGAAAATTCAAAATTGCATGTTTTTTGAGTCTTCAGAGGAAGTAGACTTACTAAACAGGATTAATCAAGCAAGTGTGAATGAAGCAAAATACAACTCCATGCACAGTATGTTTTTGATAAGGGAACAATGTAATAACTTGTCCCCTCATGACCTTATGACCTCTGACCTCATGAGCCAAGAGGCGGAGCTTCCTGAGTGTCTTCCTGGTGTCAGTTAACTTCAGTTTGATGTTTCGTTTGGTGATTCTCCGACGGATTCTGACTGCTTGACGGGCCAAGATTACCTGCAAAAGATGAGGTTTCAACAATACTAAATAGTAATTAAAACTGCAAGCAGTGATAAAGGGCCCTCCCAACCCTTGCTTTAGTTCTTTTACTATGGATTATACCTGGACGACTGAAGGATTACACAGAGATTTTATTTTATAGTCGACTAGTCACGATTAGTCACTTAATCGTTGCAGCCTTTTTTAAGTGGCATTTTGGCATATTTTCTCAGTGAATCAAAATTACAATTTGAATGCAATTAGCAAATCACAAAGGCTGCAATTTTTTATGTACCATAATTTCTTCCACAAACAACATAATCTTATTCTGCATAAAAACTGCTACCGCTGTAGTTTAGCTCTGTAACATGTTCTGAAATGTCCCTGTGTGTCGGATGCCCTCCCTCCATGGGGTCTTATTCTGTGTAAAAGCTGCTAACCCTGTAGTTTAGGTCTGTACAAATATGTTCTGAAATGTAATTTTTGTATTAGTTTGTCAGTTCATATTTTAGTCTTTTGTCAATGCTCCTGGCCGTATTTAAAATGTGAACTTTGAACAGAATCCTATTATTAAAACAGAAATTGCAAATCTAATCGCAATGTCAATGCTTACGAGAAAACTTGCCCTACCTGTAATTAAATCAAAGCACCAGTACAACAGGTATCTGCAGCTCAAATGTTTATTTATTAGATGTTCATTTTGACAAAGTGTGAAAAAGCTCCACAGTCCTGGCTCCTCCTGTCTCTCCTCCTCTGGTCGTGTCATTGGTTTGCTTGAGCAATGTTGGTTGAACACCATCTCTCTGCTAAATCTTATTAATCACTAATTCACATTGGTGGTTAATAAAATGTTTTTATTTTTGAACGTATTAGCTGTTATTCAAGTCAAACTTTACCTACCCGTCTGTCCATTCCTGTTCTTCACTGGGCTAGTCCTGGTTTAGTCCAGTTTAAACCTTGTTTAGTCCTCCTTTAATCCAATTAAGGTTTAAGGTATAGGATTAATCAAGATACAAACTCAGACTAAACCAAGTTCAAACCAGGACTGAAATCTGGTTCAGTCTCTGCGTGAGGGCCTCAGTATTTAAACATAAAAGCCAAGGAGCCCAATCCTGACTTCTTCTTTTTCTTCTTCTTGTTCTTCTCAGGCTTTTGCTGTTGGTTCATGACTGATTCCAGATAAGCATCCACATCTCCATCGCTCTTCTTCAGCTGGCATGGAAGCTGGCTAAAGCTCTTAAAAATATGGTTCTTTCGAATCATCTCCTCCTTATCGTCAGGTGACTTCAGATGGTCCTCCAGATGTATCAGGGACACCATCTTGGACTGCAGATTCCAGGTTTTTCGGGTCCTCTACTAAATGCTCTTTTGGAAATGCCTCAAAGACCTGCAGCTGAGGTTTAGTGACGTCTCCTTGAGCAGTTTCAGTGTACACTCCCTTCTCCTCAGCCACTTTTCCTGTGTCTTTAGGTTCTGCTGAAGTTTGTTTGAAAGTTGCGACCTTATTTTGTCTTTTGTTCTTCCTTCCCTTTTTGGTTGGTTTGGAATTGTCCTTCCTAACTTCAAGTACCACTGGTGTTCCAGATGATGCAGTTACATCTTGGGCACTAGATTCCATGTTTCCTGGTTCCTCTAGTACAGTAACTTCTGTAGAATCCTGATTGACCTGGTTTATATTTCTGTAATATCTCTGTAATTACTGGGGCTATCATGAAACAAAAACTGGTATTAAGTGTGATGTCTTCTCTGTCAGTATAAATAAACAAAACAAAACAAAAGTGAAATGATTTTTTTCACAATAGTTTCAGAAAGTGGTGCCATTATTCAACCCCATAGACGTGACTGATTTCAGTTGAAAGGACTTTAAGCCATAAGATTACAGGTTTGTGACAGTTATTGTTGTCACAATAGTACTTTCTTTCATTGTACCATGTGGCCCTATCTCGTAATGTATTTTAATTTTCCAGAGGGTGCCACTGAGTTTTTGAGCATTTTTTTTCTTTCTCACAGGAGCGATTTACTTGCCGATTTACGCCTAAAAGATAAAAGTTACAATGATGGGACTTTGTCACATTATTCCCCATTATGAAGAGTCCCTCTGTAAATTCTTTCACCATCTTAAAAGATAGAGCCCTAATTTGCATGTCATTACGTCCAGCTCAGAAATATGCACAAGCGCTTCATTGGGTCCATACAAATCTGACAATGTTTGTGAAAGATAGAATTTTTTTTATTTTTCCAAAAATTGACATTTTGTTGAAAAATCACTATGACCACACCCAACATTTTATTTAAAATGTAATTGATAACCTTTTATTGCACATGGGTTTTGTGTTTTTGGGCCAAATTTGAAGTGTTTGAAGAGGTCAAAAGATTATGATGAGTGATTTTGTCAATCCCGGGTTTGATTCAATATGGCCGACTTCCTGTAGGGTTTAGGGCAGTGCCATGATATCATTTTTACAAGTCCTGATGTGATCTATTTTTGATGCTAAATTTCATTTGTCTACGATGACGTTTTTCTGGGCTGGTCTCCCATTGGTGCAATGTAAATCGATTTTTGAGGTGGCGCTACTGAGCCGTCTGTCATTATTTTTTCTCAGGGTTTTCACTCAAAATTAGAGCTCACTGAACTCTAATTTTTCAATACCACTTACTTGTCTATACATTCTTGTTTACTGCTTGATTTTTGCGATTTTCCCCAAAATTGCACAAATACAATAGGGCACGAGTGTGAGGTGGATGAGTCGCTGACTCACCCTCCTCGCACATTTGTGCTCGGGCCCTAATAAAACTGAAGATAAAATATTTCACAGCAGTAGCTTGCCCTTTACCCTTTTATGGGAGTTATGTTAAGCTATACCACTACCAGTCCTAAGTTTGGACATACCATCCCATTCAGTATTTTTTTGTTTTTTTGCTTACTTTATTACTTTCTATATTTTATATACATACAGAAGACATTAAATATATGATGTAAGATATACTTTTTATATTTTCTCCTCAAATCGTAGTAGCCACCCTTTGCTTTGTCAACAGCGCGACAAACCCTTGGCCTTCTCTCAATGATCTTCTTAATGAAGTCTCCTGAAATGGTTTTCACTTCACAGCTGTGCCATGTCTGGGTCAAGAAATGCCAAAAATACAAACCAGAGTTCAAATCAAAGGGTGGCTATTTTTGAGTTATTTTGAGTTTATTTTTTGTTTACTACATTCCATATGTGTCCACTCATAGTTTTGAATGGGAAATTTATTTCTGAAACCAGAGCAGGTGATCACAGTTGTCCTCCATTCTAATTTTGCTTATCTCCGTAGCAACAATTATACATTTTTCAATAGATTTTCCACCTCTTATCTTAGTTTAAAGGAACCAGGACTCACCAGGTTCTTCTTGATGAAGTCTTTCCGGCAGCGATCCAAAGCGTTCGGTCTAAACTGGGACCGTCTGTCTGAGAACGCACTGAAATGTCTGATAGAGAGAGAGAGAGAGAGAGAGAGAGAGAGAGAGAGAGAAAGAGAGAAAGAGAGAGAGAGAGGGTCACTTAAAAAGTAAATGTGCAAAACCATACAATAGAATCACACGAAAAAAGAAAAAGAAAGAGAGAGAGAGGAAGGAGAGAGGGAGAGACTAGATTAAGTTCTGGTTTAGTTCTGGGTTAGTCCTCTTTTGGATCTTGTTTAGTCCTGTTTCAGACTTCATTTAACTCTCAAGCTCAATAAACAGCCAAAACAGCACTTTGCATTAACGCTTTCTTTTTTGGAGCATAGATCAAATTCAAATGACTAGATTCTGCTTCTAAAATTTTCACAATTGTTGTTTTTATTTCTTACAGTTTTATTGTAACCACTGCTGCTTTAGACCTGGTTTGATCAGGTTTAGCCCTGATTGAATCCCATAGTTAGATCCAGGTTTACCTTTGGCTTAGTCAGTTTTGTTATGGTTCAGTCTTGATTTTGTACTGTACTTTTGTGCCATTTAGTTTGTTCTTGTAGTCCCGGTTTAGTCCTGATTTAGTCCTGGGTTAGTCCTTTCTCATTTCATACTTGCAGGATGCGATGAGCTCCAACAGCGCCTCCTGTAGTCTGTTCTTGGCGTTGGATCCGGGTCTCCGCAGTAGCCTCTCCACCTGCTCCAGACCCAGTTCTAGGCGGTCTGAGATTTTGTGGAGCCAGCTAGACTGATTCAAACGAGGACTGTGGTCTTCGAACCGGGACAGAACCCAGAGACAGGGTTTAGGCCGGGACTGGAGAGGGATGCACCGGAAAGACCTAGGAAAAACAAATCAATAACACATTTTTAATCGCTGGCCTTCAGATAATATCACAATATTCTACAGGCTTGGAATTTATATTGAGATGGGGGAAGGTAAAATGACAATTGTTAACATGATAAGATTCAAGATTTACTTTTGGTATTTCTTATGAAAATACAATGTGACGACAGAAGTAGTTAACCACCAGGCGAGAATAACTAATGAAATTTAAAGCATCATTAAAGCCCCACCATGTTACTTTTTAGAGCTAGCTTGCATCTCTACAAAACTGACTCAAACGTATGTAGGAGGGCCTCTACCTACTTGTCTCTATGGAAATTTCCATGGAGTATGTTCTAAAGTATGGTTTGAAATGTCACGCAGGTGACTTGCCTCCACAAAATAGTTTCGTGATCCTATCCAAGGCTCAGCTCACAAGCCTTCATCACCCATGCTCCGGCACAACAACTTTTCATAAATATAAAAAAGCATGATACAAAACAATACAACATGATAACCCTGATGAGATGAACAGTAGTTTCACTAGAGAAATGTACGCAGATTGTGTTGTGATAGTGCTCTGAAAGGGGAGTGACTTTGCACGGAGAGCAGAGGGAGGGGAGACTTAAGAGTGTCAAAAACAAAATGGAAACTTGTTAAACATGTTCATATGTTGTTTTTGCAATTGCGATTCAGCACTTTCGAAACAATAAAAGATAACATGGTGACCCAAATATGGTATGTGTTAGCAGTTAATACCCCATAGAAGTGTAATGTGTCAAAAGCAAACCAAAAAGCACTAGGCTATATAAATTCATTATCAATACTGTATGGGCATGTATGTTACCTGTCATACTCAGTGTACTCTGCCTTCATTGGCTCAGTCACAGAGTGGTTCTCAGGTTCTGGTTCTGGGTCCAGTTCTGGGTCGGGGGTTTGTGGGCGGTCCAGGTCTTCTTCAGACTCCAGAAGGCCCTGGTTCTCCTCGCTCAGCTCCTGTCTGCTCCCACGCAGCTCCTCGCTGCTCTGAGCACGCCTCCGCACCACCTCTACTGCCTTACCGAAGTTTCCTGAGGATGACAACTGGGCTGAAGATCTACTCAAAAGAGGAACAATACAGACTGTATGACTTGAACAGGGCTAATGGCAAATCATAATATTGTATTATGATGTTTTTTATGCGGTGCTAGTACTGTAGTGTTAGTACTGAGTGTTAGTATGAAATGGTTGAAATTATTTGTGAATAGGAGGAACTCTCAGTTGAGTATTTGTGTCTAACTGGAGTCGATGGATGCGCCTTAAGGACAGTTAAAACAAATCTACAAAAATGTATTTTGTATTTCTAAAAATGTGTAACAGTAAACTTTACCTTTTCTGTTGCCCAGCTCTAAATGATCGATCAAACACCACTCACAACAATACTTTTTAATTTAAAAAAAATACTACTTTAGGGGCAAGATAAACAAAAAATCCCTTGTTCAAAATAATGGTATAAGACACAAAGACTAAAAAAGTGCATACAATGATTAATAATAAAAATAATTATTAATAATAAATAATAATTCATGCAGATTAATAATAATAATAATTAATTGATTTCTGTTACACCACTTTTAATTTCTTATTGTTGTTGTTTATTACCAATAGAGAGTTCAAAGTTGAGCAGTTTGTTGCCCACACTCGCGTCCATCATGGTGACCTCAAACAGCGATGCAAACAGCACAAACTCCTGCTTCTCCCCCAGAAAACCCTGTGAATACAAAACAGCCAATCAGGATCAAGAACAGAGACACAATAACCAATGAGAGCAAAGATATTGGACAAAATAACCAATGAGAGCAAAGAATGGGGATAACACAACCAATCAGAGCAAAAAACAAGGACATAACAACCAACCAGGATCAAAAATAAAGAGACAACAACCAATCAGGATCAAGAACATGGGCACAACAACCAATCAAAGCAAAGAACAGGGACACAACAACCTAACAGAAGAAAGAACAGGGTCACAAAGTTTCCTCGGGGCTCTTTGGACGTACCCCGAGGAAACTTCTTCTCGCTTTCTTTATAAATATTTATATTTGCATGGTCCCCGTAGAGTAGAGGTTCTCCAATTTTTCACACTTAAGTACCACCCAAGAAATTATTTACCACAATACAAGGACTATACCACATCTAAAATAGAGGTAAACCAGGTCCAAAATAGCACTAAAACTAACTTCTGCACGTGACCCACCCTTTGACAAAGTAATCAGTAAATTCTTATTGTTGTGAGTGACCTCAGGAAGTGGGTGTATTTCCTCTGTTTCCACGGCTACAGCTTCTGGAACCTCCCCAAAGTCCTCTGCACTGTCTCCA
The DNA here is from genome assembly GCA_000787095.1 of Periophthalmodon schlosseri. Classification (NCBI taxonomy): domain Eukaryota; kingdom Metazoa; phylum Chordata; class Actinopteri; order Gobiiformes; family Gobiidae; genus Periophthalmodon; species Periophthalmodon schlosseri. Next base: position 8,569 of record JACM01046233.1, on the reverse strand, counting down.
GATGGAGGAGCTGCAACAGAGAAAGACAGATTTAAACAAGGGCTAAACAGCACAAATGTGTAAATGACATTACTGTAAACCCATGTGGTATCTGTGCAAACCTGGGCTTTGCTCACGGTTCTTCCTCTGACTGCTCCTCTTCTTCTTCAGTCCCAGTTTACCCAGAGCCCCTTTCATCTTCAAAAACAGGGATCTGTTAGTGCCATGTTGCTAATAGCCATTTCAAAAATTGTAAAGTGAAATCAACAACACTCCATGGCATGTTTGATTTATTTTAAAGGTGCACTGTGTAACTTTTCTGGTGGAGAGTTCGCCATCTGCTTGTCTCCATGGAGATGTTATTGCTATGTCACAGTATGTCAATATCTATCTATATCCATGGAGACAAGAAGTGAGGTTAAGGTCAGATCTGTGGATATTTTTTCTACAATACAAACACCTGTGATTGAATAAATGCAAGACTGTACTTTTGAACATTTCAGGCAAAGCAATGATATCTCCATGGAGACAAGCACCAGAAAAGTTACATTGCATTATATGCATTTACAGGTTTTAAGTTCTTTTGCAAATGGCTGGTAACTTCTTTGTGTTGAAATTTAAATTTTTACCTTTGTCACAGGACCAGGTGGGACCTCAGCTGAAGGAGAAGAATAGACCTCCACACTCAGAGCGATCAGGATCCGGCCTCGATAGAAGATGCCCTCCCCAAGTCCTTCATTTAGAGCCTGGCAGACCAAAAACTGGGTTAAATTAAACGAACCCAGTTTAAATTAGGATAATCAAAGGATTTAGCCAGGATTTAACAAGCTTTACCACAATGTCAGCAAACAATCTTTTATACTAAGAGAGAAAATTCATGAGAAACTCTTTTTTGGCAAATAAAATTTTAGTAAAAAAAAATATTCTGCACTCTGGTTTTTATTCTGCAATTTTCTATCTTCTTTTAATGTTAATTTTATGATGATTATTTAAGTTTTGATTTGTTTGTATTGTGATTTTAATGTCTTTCTTATTCTGTAAAGCACTTTGAAGCACTTTGTGCATGAATTGTGCTGTACAAATAAACCTCTCTCCAAAATGGGTTTGCATGTCTCGTACCTGATGTATGTCTCTCAGTGTGGAGTTCTGAGGAGAGCCATACAAATTCACCCAACTTGGACCAAACGTGGGATTAAAACCTGAAACATAAAGATTTTGTAAATTAATTATTATGTATTAATTGTATTGGGCTATTCTGTGACTATGTAATTTCCCTTGTGGACCAATAAAGTTTGTTCAAATTGAAGGACTAAAACCAGGACTAAAAATAAATTCATGGCATATGTAAATGTTCAAGTTGAGTCTTATCTGGACTTAAACTGGTTTAAATCCCGACTGACCATTCCTGGTCGGGTCTGAAATTTGCTGCAGGTCCAGGAAGTGCGTTGCCAAGGCAACGTCTCCGGTCTTTGCATCATCGAGAACCTGGATTTTGATTCGCTGAGCCAAAGGAGGAAACTGCTCGATGAACGAAATCTCCTCATTCCAAACAGGACAACTGCTCGCCCCAGCAACAGAGGTCTCACCCTGAACAGGACAGGGTCAAAGGTCAAAATATTGCAGGGTTTTCATGGTTTACAAATTATATTAATGCTGCTGTTTATTGTTTTCTTTTATTCTAATGAGATTCATTTAAATAATCAGCTTTCACAATTATAAATTGTGTTAGAGTTCATATTAGATTTATTTTATACTTTGAGATGTAGAATTTACTTAAAGACACAGTATATAAGTTTTTGGAGGTGGCACGTCACCTGTATGATTCCATGGAAATAGAAAGTTTAAACCATACTTCAGAACATTCTCGCGTTTCACGTTTTCTGGCATACTGTGGAAGATTATATAGGAGCAACGCATGTTTTTCAGTGCAATAAACAGAACTAAAAAGTTACATACTGTGGCTTTAACAGAGGGAAATTATATAAAAGCTGCAAAGAAATTAAAATAAATAAATACTGTGAAAATTATTTATTTGACAAACTAAGTAGTAGGTTATATTTCTTCTCACCTGCTGTCCACAGAAGGTGACCTGCACATACGGGTCGATGAACACCGTGCGGTCGGACACGACCATCTTGGCCATGAGTCCAGAGTCCATCGTGGGGAGGCCCTCGGCTCGGTAAATCCGGACCCTGAACCGGGCCCAGGGCCGCTCTTTGGACATGCCCCGAGGAAGCATCAGGTTTCTGTTGGACAGTAGAAGGAATAATAGTAATGGTATAGTAAAGCTAAATCAGAGCTAACATGGTAGCCTGAGCAGTACAGTGAGGATAAAAGTTATTGAGGTAAAAAGAGAGCTAATGTTATTTTGTTTGATTACGATATAAACTGGTTTAGAACTTCTTAAACCACACATTTGTTTAACAACAAGTATAAGCCATATCACTTGTAAAAGGTTTCCTGAGCTCCAGAATACACACTTCTTCAGTACTTAACAAAGATGTGAGTCTGGTGGCATATTATTAAGAGTGGCATTGATGCAGATGATCTAATCAATAAAGGATGTTTCCATTTGGCAGACTAGGTCCCCAAGAAGAATACTGCACAGGGCCCCCACAAAGCAACCTCTCCTAGCACCACAGTCACTCAATTGCATTAAAACAGATAAAGTAGGTGAAGTATCTTGCCCAACAACACACCAACAGCCTATGATACTGGTAGGAGGATTTAACCAACCCAAAAGTGTTATGAGTTTCATCTTCCGTGTGCAGATTGTACATGTGCGTTACTCACTTCTCGATTTCGGGCGATCCACTGGAGTTGGATCCTGGTTCGATGCTGGTGCCCAGACTGTCCCCCTTCATCAGGACCCCAACTGTTGCCCTCACGTAACCTTTGACCCCAGAGCGCGTGTCGGTAGGGTCACACAGTGGTGCCCACTGCTGGTAGAAGCGCTGATCTGCAACAAGTTACAACTGAAGCTTTAAGACAAATATTCAAAGAGATTGTAATGCTTTAGTAATCGCTTATGTATGCTTGGAGATAAAATGTGTGAATTAGTACAAAAAAAGCAGTGACAAGATTCAAATTTTATTAAAATAACAAATATCTGGTACCTGGTTGGTTAAAGACAGTCTTTATGTCCATTTTGAACAATCCAATCAGGTCCAAGAGAAATGGCAGTGTTTTTCTGTGACACACCTGAAATGAACATTCAAAAAATAAGAAAGAACATGTTAACAGGGCTCAACATAGGCAGCAGTGACAAACACAATCTCTTAAAGAAGACTAAAGAAGACATATGGTGCTTTTGTCTGCTGTATAGTTATAATTTATGACACACATGGATTAAATGTAAACATGTATCTATAATGAAGTGCCACATGCTGTCGGCTCCTCCTATGGACAGCTACAGATCATACTAGCTAGTAACGTATTTTTATTCAAAATGACTACGCGGCACTTATGTGTACTACCCATTTAAATTAAAAAAAAAAACTGGAGAACAAAGCAAGTACAAAGTAAGTACAAAGCAGGGGGCGTGTACCGATGGTGGTGAAAAATGGGGTTGAGTGGAGTAATGACATCTTGAATACAGGGGTATAATGATTATTGAAACATGCATGAATCACGCTAAATACAACTTCAAATGGGTAAATGAGAAGAGAAACCACTATAAGATTAAAATCTCAGTCAATTTAGCATAATAGGTTTTCTTTAACAAAGGATTTATAATCAAATCATGTTTGGAAAGATACCTTGATCTCGATGACTTTGTCAAAGAGCATCTCCGGAGCCTCCTGAAGCTCAAACACAAAATTCTGAAACAAAAACAAACAGCAGCCAGGAATCAGTTTTGCAGTTTTGAACAGAAAATCAATGGATCTGCTTATATTATAAATGAATTATAAATATTGGGATTAAAATGAACAAAAGGTAAAATCATAATATACATAGGCCTATGTGATAGTTTCTTACTAAACACCAGAAAAAAGCACCTTATGTCTTCTTCACTAAGTTCACAAATTTTTCAGCCTACAGAGTATTTGACGGGTGTTTACCTCGTTGTAGTATGGACAGTTGGTGGACTTCTGTGTAGCTGTGTGTCTCTTGTGATTCCCGACTCGGATAAACACGACCGGATTTATGTTGACTCCAATCAGCTTCTGAGCCTCCAGAACATTCACACTTATCTGATCACAACAAGAAAGAAATTAAATATACTCATTTGAAACACACTTTTAAACCTTTTTTTTTTTTTATTTAAGACCAAGCTCAGACCTGAAAACTATGAACTCTGGGAACAGCTGCTGCTTCTCTCTTTGACAAAGGTCTGCAACGACTGAAAAAAAACCCAAAACAAAGTATACATTTAATTTCTGGATAGAGTAGTATCACAAGAATGCATAGCTCTCTACTCGCCCTGGTGGCTTTATACAGCAGAACATACTAAACACAAACATGACATAGGACTCTCTGGTGGTGGTACATATCAGCTAAACAGTTGGCTCTATTTTTCCCACTGCAGGTGTTGACTTTATTCCATCCCGCCCACTTTTGCCTCTAAATGCTACTAAACCACACTTTCTTCCATTCAACTGAAAATTTGAGAAAAGTTTTGCTAAATAAAATAAAATAAAATGATATAAAGTAGGCTGATTTGTGTAAAATGTTCAATGTTGATGTTCACCAACAAGTCAACTATGCACAGATTCTCTTGGAGGCTTTAAAACACCTTTGTAGTCCGTACAGAACTTATTTGCTGTCAAGATCGTCCCATGCAAAATAAAGCAACCAGAATGATGATAACCGCACACACAGCAACTTCCGGAATAAGGTGAATATGGCTGTTACGTCTGTGTAAATGGACCTCCACTCCTCCAAGTGGCCGTCTAAAATAATATTTCTCCCAGTGTTCAATACTTAGTGGATGTACTGTATAATGTAAATAGATTAAATGTTTAGGCTCAGTACTATCTTATTGGCTCTGTCTTATTTATTCATGTTTACACTCCTCTTGGTTACTATATGCAGTATTTATCATAAAAAATGTGCCACTTATCCCCCTAGTGGCTATATGAAGTATTTATTCATGACCACACAGCTCTCTACTCCCCCTGGTGGCTCAATGAAGTATTTATAGAGGAAAACACAGCTCTCTACTCCCCCTGGTGGCCGTTACCTGAGCAGCTGTGTGAACGTAACCGTCTCAAGCTCAGTGTAGTCTTCGTCCCAGTCTTCATCGCTGTCATACTCATCATCACCACTCATCACTAATTCCCGCCCCAAACGCCGAACCTCGCGCTCCAGTTGACTGGAACGGACCCCGGACAGTTGACTACAAATAAACATATATTTTTAGTTTTGTGTAAACTTCAAATACCTTGTACCAGTATATAATCTTTCAATACTCACCTCTCAATATCATCAAAAGCGTCATTTCTGATCACAAGTGAACTGGAAACATGGAGAATCAATAAGGAAAATAGTTGTTAGGGCTGTCAAAAATATTGAAAATCAGATACTAATCGATACTAAAACTAGTTTTGATACTAGTTTTAGTATCAATACTCATTTGAACAGATATTGATACTAAAAAAGTCACATGTGCAGAAATTAACCTTTCCTGAACAACTTTAGAATTTTCTTGAGTATGTGGTCTTTCCTTGAAACCACATAGACCATGGACCACTATGCAACCTACCTGGACGACTGAGGGATTACACACATATAAGGCCACATGGGAATAGAAAAGAAAGTACTATTATTTAATGTTGAAAATGACATTCTATTGTCTAAAGATTTCAAGTGTTTTTTATTATCATTGTGGTATCAGAATCGGTATAGAGTCTATTCCTTAGTATTGAAATGGAGTTTGAAATGTTAGTATTGTGCCAACACTAATACTTAAATACTTAAATTATATATTACAATAATAGGTTTGAATATTTTATGATTTGATTGTAATATTTTGTATGTCTCACTCGTCTGTGTCTTCTTGTTGGATGAAGTCCTGTCCATCCCAGTTTCCTGCAGATCCTTGAACTGGGTGGTACCTGATGTCCAACTCAATGTAAATCTAATCTCAACAGAAAATACAGTGAAAATTACAATAACCAATTCACAAGGTTTATCTTTCATTAAAGGTGCACTATGTAAGTTTTCTGGTAGAGGGCTCGCCTTCTGCTGAGATGTTATTGCTTTGACAAGAATGTTCCACAGTACAGCTTTAAACCTCTCAATCTCCAGAAAAATAAGATGTCAATGGCACCAGCTCCAGGAGGAGTTACAAGTCAGATCTCTGGAGAGGCGACCCCGCTCACAGTAAGAAAGCATGTTTTCAAAGTATTTTTCTAGCAATAACAACAGATCTAATTGAAAAATGCAAGATGGACCATTTTAATGCCATACTGTGGGACATGCCAGACAAAACAATAAAATATACACTGAGACAAGTTGGTGGCAGACCTTTCTCCAAAAAAGTTACATAATACTCCTTTAATATGCAGCAAGTTCATGAAAGTTAATTAAAAACAACAAAATTAATATTAACATTTCAGATAAAATGACCTAATATAACTGCATGTTTTTGCACTTACATCTGTGAGACTGTAGTTGGCGTCAGTGAGCGGTTCTCTGAGAATTAATCGCCCTGATGTTAACACATGCTGCAGGCTGATCTCCAACTGACCCAGCAGTCTGCAAGGAGAGGCGATAAGGAGAGAGGAGACAAGGAGAGAGGAGATGAGGAAAGAGGAGATGAGGAGAGAGGAGATAAGGTTGCATGAAAGATAGATAAGGGAAGGAAGAGATGGAGAGGAGGAGGGAAAGGGAGGAGACAGTTCAAGGAGGGAGGAGACAAAGCAAAGGTGCAAGACAGAAAGCAGGTAGTGGATAATTGGATTATGTAAATTAAAGCAACTGTAGCTGTTTTCTGTGTAGTTGAGCAAAATTAGTTTTACATCCAGAACAGGTATATTCTCTTAAGGTAGAACTGAGACCGCTGTGTGCTGTCTGCATCTAAATATAAAGTGTGTTATCCTAAGAAAATCAAGAAGCTCTGGTCTCTGTGAATTGTGAAAAGCACTTATTACTCATTGCGGTGGAAAATTAGGATGCTCAGAATGCATAAGGTCAGTGAGGAATAACTTAAATAATAACTTAAAATGAAGTAGTTCTGTTTTTCACATTTTGAAGACAGTAAAAATCAGGTACAGTGCCTTTAAAACTGTCTATGGACTGACCTGTTGGAGAAGATTCTGCTGCAGTTGTAGACACAGACAGATAGAACTTCATCTTTGCTCAGTTTACCATAGTGAGGCCAGCGGAAATACTGCAAAATAACAATTACTGTTTAAATACAAGTTAACAGTATCTAAGGTCACAATTAAAGGTGCACTATGTAACTTTTCTTATGGACAAGCTTGTTTCCGTGAAGATGTTGCCTGGAATATTTAACAGAATGGCTTTAAACATATCTACCATTGAATTATTTCTCAGGTGTTTTTTTTCAACCTTTGGTTCATTCTGTCTTCAGTTTTAAAGATAGAATTAGCAATTCTTATTGTCAGACAGGAGTGTTTACCTGCTTTACATGTTTCAGTTAGTTCCTGTAGCCTTCCTCAGAAGCGTAATGTGATGGTGTCGTGACATGTCTTGTATGCTGCTTTACTCGGTTTTGCCAGACAGGGGAAGCTTACGCCCCCTACTGTCCGACACCTTCTTCAGGACTGAATTCCATGTGTGTGAGAAGGTGTATGCTCCCTTGTCACAATTAATGCTCCTTGGACCTTGTTTGCGGTGGTGAAAGCAATAAATACCACCGCTGAATCAGAGAGGTCATCCAGATCCGCAAACAAGGTCCAAGAAGCATAAACTGTGACGAGGGAGCGTACACCTTATCACACACAGGATGCAGTCATGGAGAAGGCCTTATGCTGCTACAAACATTTTGTAAACGCTTGCATTCTTACTGGGGCTGGCCATTATGGCACAAATGAATCCCAATAGTTTTTTTGCTCATATTAATTGATTACAATTTGACTTAGTTTAAAAATGTTTTTCAGTGTTAATTTCCATAATAGAAATACAGACTTTAAATAATTGCCATTTAACACAAAAAATAGTCCAATTTCTTCCTCCAAATTCTGCTCCAAACCACGTTTTACTGACAGAGGAGTGGCTGTAGATCTCTCCATTAAAAAGACCCAAGTTGATTATTGACGATTAAAAAGGACAGAATCTCGATATTGATTAAAATCCCATTAACTGTACAGCCCTAATTTTTTACAGTTAGCAGGGTTGCCATTCCACAGATCTGACCTGAGATAGATACATCTAATGTCTGTACCTCGCTCAGGAAGTTACGCAGTGAACTTTTAAGGAAACTAAACCACAGTGCTATCAGATTGAGTTTTACATCAGTTCTCACATCAGGACACACGCCTGAAAAACAAACACTGACCTCACCAGTACGGATTGTTCTATGATGTCACTCTGGGGCTTCTGCATCTTGACTGCACTACCCATCAGCCCCTGCTACCAAAATGCTTTACATAATTGATCTTTTTTTTTTTTGTTAAATTGTTTT
>KN485161.1:9186-30171 GCA_000787095.1 Periophthalmodon schlosseri | reverse complement strand
TGTAGGTGACCAAATACTTTTTTTTTTTTACCAAGGAGTTTACCAATTAATTCATTAGAAATCCTTCAATGTGATTTCCTGGATTCTTTCCCCCCATTCTGTCTCTCATAGTTGAAGTGTACTTATGATGAAAATTACAGGCCTCTCTCATCTTTTTAAGTGGGAGAACTTGCACAATTGGTGGCTAACTAAATACTTTTTTGCCCCACTGTGTGTGTATATATATATATAAAACTTTTCTCTTACTCATGGTTAGTGGTTGGGTGAAGACATTTATTATCAAACAACTAAATCATAAGGACAACAGAAACTACCCAAATGACCCTGATCAAAAGTTTACATACCCTGGTGATGTTGGTGATGTTGGCCTGATAACATGCACAAAAGTTGACACAAACGGATTTGAATGACTACTAAAAGTAATATCCTCACCTGTGATCTGTTGCTTGTAATCAGTGTGTGTGTATAAAAGGTCAGTGAGTTTTTGGGCTCCTGGCAGACCCTTGCATCTTTCATCCAGTGCTACACTGATGTTTCCGGATTCTGAGTCATGGGGAAAGCAAAAGAATTGTCAAAGGATCTACGGGAAAAGGTATTTGAACTGTATAAAACAGGAGAGGGAAATAAAAAAGATATCCAACAAATTGAGAATGCCAATCAGCAGTGTTCAAACACTATTAAGAAGTGGGTAGACCAACAAAGCATCCCGCTTACAATACGCCAAATAGCATAGAGACAAGCCTCAGAACTTCTGGAACAAAGTCATTTGGAGTGATGAGACCAAAATTGAACTTTTTGACTACAACCATAAACCTTATTCTGTTGAAACCAAACCAAGGTCAGGTAGCCCAACAAAAATTTCAGCCACAACTGCCAGGAAAATTGTTCGAGATGCAAAGAAAAACCCACAAATAACTTCAGCGGAAATACAGGACTCTCGGAAAAAAAGTGGTGTGGCTGTTTCAAGATGCACAATAAGTAAGCACTTGAAGAAAAATGGACTGCATGGTCGAGTCGCCAGAAGAAAGCCGTTATTACGGAAATGCCACAAAGCCTCCTACTTACTATACGCCAAACAGCACAGAGACAAGCCTCAAAACAAAGTCATTTGGAGTGATAAGACCAAAATTGAACATTTTGGCCACAACCATAAACGTTACATCTGGAGAGGGGTCAACAAGGCCTATGATGAAAGGTGCACCATTCTACTGTAAAACATGAAGGTGGATTGCTAATGTTATGCGGATGTGTGAGCTATAAAGGCACAGGAAACTTGGTCAAAATTGATGACAAGATGAACACAGCATGTTATCAGAAAATAATGGAGGAGAATTTGCACTCATCAGCCCGGAAGCTGCGCATGTGACATACTTGGACGTTCCAACATGACAATGATCCAAAACGCAAGGCCAAGTCGACCTGTTATTGGCTACAGCAGAATAAAGTGAAGGCTCTGAAGTGGCCATCTCAGTCTCCTCACCTCAATATCATTGAGCCACTCTGGGGAGATCTCAAACATGCAGTTCATGCAAGACAGCCAAAGAATTTACAGGAACTGGAAGCTTTTTGCCATGAAGAATGGGCAGCTTTACCATCTGATAAAAATCAAGAATCCACAACTACCACAAACAACTTCAAGCTGTCACTGATGTTAAAGGGGGCAATACACGGTATTAAGAACTGGGGTATGTAAACTTTTGATCAGGGTCATTTGGGTAGTTTCTGTGGTCATTATAATTTTAAAAAAAGTAAACACAGTTGTTTGTTAATAAATGTCTTCACCCACCCACTAACCATGAGTAAAAGTGAAAGAGAGAGAGACAACAGGGAGCATAAGCTCCCTGTTTATAAAGTAAACAGGGAGCTTATGCCTATTAAAGGTGCACCATGTAGTACCATGGGGGAGGGTCTGCCACCTGCTCGTCTTCATGGAAATTCTATTGCTTTGCTTGGAATACTCTGGTAGAGATTAAATGTATCCATCTCCCAATTTTTTGCAATGAAATGTCTGTATTGAAAAATGGAATATTGATATGTTGAATGCCATTCTGTGGTACATTCAAGGCAAAGCTATAACATATAAAGAAAAGTGGCGGACCCTCCACCAGAAATATGACATGCCTATTCTCTAATACTGCAGGGTAGCGAAACAAATCTGTATTCAAATTTTGCTTGTGGGCAGAATCAGGTGTCAATAAAACTCAGTGTGTCTAGTTGACGCAAGTGAGAGTTGTTTGTAAAACAATTTGTTCCTCTGTGGTTAAACAGTGCAAATGAACATGTTTTCATTCTTGGAGGGATTAATGACAGATTATATGACAATAATATGGAGATGATTGTCTTGTCTAATCTGAGCTAAAATTGAAGAATATTGATGTTTCTTCTGTGCAGAGACTTCTGGTGGTGTCCTGCTCAAAGGTTTTGGAGGGCAGCTGGGAGTTTAACCTGGCTGTGACACCACACGCCCAACATCAGGAGACACGTTTCTGTCATTCAGCAATGTCCCCAGCCACACCCAGAAAAAGGTACAACCACTGCGTGTGTAATCACATCTCATTTGAGATTAGCCTTGAATTTACTGCAATAACAAAAGATGAGATTACACCCTTCAAGTTTCAGATTTCAACTTGAACTAATGCCCAAAATGTAGCAACCTTCTACCAGAGGTTATTAACCTTTTCAACCGTGGGGCCCAAGTAACATGTACAAAGTAACCTGGGGCCAATTCACTTATTAAATGCATTGGATAGAAAATATATTTCCTTCTGGTTCATACACTTAGGAACAGTGTCATTTCAGATAGATAGACAGATAGATAAACAGATAGATAGATAGACAGATAGATAGATAGATAGACAGATAGATAGTCTAAATTGGGTTATAACCTGGGCAATGGAGTGGTCAACAAAACAATATGTACACTGAAAATGGAAATGTTAGATCATTGTCTGGAATGTTCTACAATATGGCATTAAACGTATCTATCTCCTTCTGGGACAATAAAGCTGAACCTGAACCTGAAGGGTAAACAGAGGACGCTACCAGGTCAAGTTACAGGTCAGATCTACCGAGAAGCAAGCCAGCTTACAGTAAGAATGCTTTTTTTTTTTTTTTAATTTACAGTATGTATATAAATATTTGCAAACATATAGTATAAATGCAACATAGATAAGTTTAAAGGTCCTGTACCAGAGTTCTTTCACAAGTATCCGAGCAAAATTTGTCTTGCTTTAGGTACAGATTGCCAGCAGATCTTGAGGTCAAAATATGGGTTGTTGTTGTTAGCTTTACCATGATTGCAAACTCCGCTCGTGTCTCTGAAAGTTGTGAAAAACACTCATCGCTGTGAATAATTAGGATGCTTTGAATGCATAAGTGAGGAATAACCACTGCAAACTGTTTAAAATGAACTGTTCTGTTTTTCATGTTTTTGAAACCGTAAAAATCAGGTACTGCACCTTCAGTGCCATACAGTTGAAAATTCCAGGCAAAGCAATAACCTCTACATAGAGACAAGCAGAAAATATACACCTTAATGTTTAAAACACAGTTATGGGGCAGAGGAAACTCTTGGACTATATAAATCTTAGTTTTGAATGAAAACGTTATATTTTCTGAACATTTTCTGAAATTGCTGTGAGCACCACAGAGCAGACGCAAGCTGCCCACATCAGTCTACATGTCCCTCTTGGTTTCATTGTTCAAACACAGTCAGATGAATTGTTTAAAACATATCAGTGTGTGGGGTGTCTGGAAAGAAGATGCATTGCAGTCTTAGCTTACAGTGGTTATGTAACTGTCACTTTGCATTGACATGAATGGGTCGGTGTGGAACAGCAGGCTTAAAGCTGGTTTTAAAACAAGCTTCCCACACTTGGGAGGTGCAGTAAATAAATGCATGAGACATAAGTAAAGGAGGGAAGACTGCCACCAAATGGTTTACTCCTGTGTGTTGCAAAAACATATTGTTACACAACAATGTTTTTGAGGCAGCACAAAAGGCATATTCAGTGAACACAAGCTACATCACTGTACAATTGAAATACTACATTGTTACATATTTGTAGTAAAGCTTTATTGATTTAAATTATTGTATTGTATATGGATGCCAGTTCAGCTCGAAGTTTCTTAAAAGAAGGCCTCTTTTGTGGTTCATATTCCCAGCAGGTGTTCATAATTATTGAGATTTCAACGGGACACCCAGATGGAGCAGGCATGCGGTAACCTAAAAAAAATTATAAATTGTTTTTAATGTGTTGTTATGCATTATCAGTCAAGCAAAACTATATGACCACACTTTTTGCTAAAATATTCATTAATAATTGTTTAAAATTTAGCTGGAGGGTAGATCACAATTGTATGATATAAATTCCCTTGTCAGAATACAAATATTTTACCTGGTATATGGTATTGGACTTATCCTTAAAAAAGAAAACATAAGTTCATGGTTCTCTGGCACTTACTAAGATGAACTAAAATTAAGTCATTTTATCATAATAGCATTGTCAGTTGAATTGAAAGCCATACATTTATTTCTTCCCATTTTAAACATAGAGTTATAGGCCCCTTCCCCTTGAATGTTCCAATCCAAGTCCAGTTATAAAATATTGTGTGAACCATAGTGCTGTGTAAAGTACTTTTGCTTTTACCTTTCTCCACCTGGTCCCTTGTCTGCTGGTTGGTAAAACATGTATAGGGTGTCATTCCCAATGAGAACACTTCCCATAATAAGACCCCAAAACTCCACACATCACTCTCTGTTGTATAACGACCTGCATCAACCAGCAGAGGGCAGCCAAACCAAAGGACAGAGCTATTAGTTCATTGTAGAGGTGATAATGAGGTACACTGTAGTTAGTGAGTTTGACAGGAGCCTACATCTGACTGACCAAAGTTAAGGGCTTCGGGAGCGGTCCATTTGACGGGTATCTGCCGGAGTCCCCCCTCTGCAGAGTAAACGCCATCATCATTCTGCCGGGACATCCCAAAGTCACTGATCTTTACCACATTCTTCTCTCCAACCAAGCAGTTCCGAGCTGCCAGATCCCTTTGAAAATGTGAGACAGTGTGAAGATATGAAAAGTCACACAAAGCTGGATAAAAAGAATATCAAATTGAACGTGGCAAAAGGGCCGGTGGTTGCCAGGTTGTGTGTGAGGAAGTTTGACATGCAGTGTTCGGGCCTAGAGCCAGGGGGCATCTCTGATCTGGTCCCGCTGGGCAGAGTGTAGCGTGTTCTTGTAATGAGCCCATGTCACAGGCCCATGTCTCCTTCACTTACGGACAAGCTTCACTGACGCTTCGTGAAAGTGGCTGTAGCCAGAGACTCACTACATACCCACTGGGGCCTACTGTGGGGTGTCTCTTATATCTACTTTGCACTGTACTTGAAGTGGAGACATGAAAAGCTGCTACACAGTGAAGGCCTATCTATTCTCAGTAATGCATTTACTAAAAACTAATTCACCTTGCTTTATTCTGGTTAGGCGTAAAGGGTGTATGGCTCTAATATTCATCCATAGGGGCAATTTTAGGTTTACATTTTTTCTCTTTAGAAAGTTGACAAAATATCTATAGGTTGTTCAGTATTACCTGCAAAATAGAATGATAGACTAGCCATTTTACTGGATCCCAATGCATCCAACGGCTTTCCAATGCATTTGTTATAGGCACACTATGTAACTTTTTTGTGTCCACTACATTGTCGCCATGGAAATGTTATTACTTAGCCTAGAATGTTGCACAGTATGACATTATGCATATATAACTAGCATTTAGTTATTATAGGTGGTCTGGAATCGGACCATTAGCGAGTTAAAAACCTCTGTCATAACTTGGGACGGTCCAACCACAGCCACTAATTTATATCACGTGTCTCTGAAATGTGGAAGACTCTCGAAAATTGTCATAATGTTTAGAACAAAATATATAACTTCTTTTACCTGAGATAAATAACAGCATCAATAAAAATCCAACCAAAAGAGATAGTGTACATAATTCAATTCAATCAATGTAAAATTGCCAAATTAATGTGAAAGTTACTTCACACTAAGATTTGCTGTGGTTTCTTGGGGTTGTTCTAGTGCAGATATTGATTTTTAAGTAACACTGTGTTCTATTTGAAGAACTAGGCCTATTTATCTAAATCTATGTAGTTATACAGACATTTTTAGCAATGCAGCTCCAGTGGTTGCTCAGAGTGCTGGAAAAGTAAATGTTGGCATTGGCGATGCTGCTGCGGACTACAGTGTTCTCAGTATTTGTGTGGTAGCTGTCTTCTCCTTTAAAACGACTTGTTGGCCCACTCATGTTCACTGTATGATCAATGATTAAAGGTAGAGTCGCACCTAACGACCTAACAATTCTTTTAGTAGTCAAGTAGTTACTGATTTTCAATACATTTTTAATCAGAAAAAAGTAAAAAAATAAAAAAATAAATAAAAAATAAATAAACTGACTGAAGGCTTCCAGAAAGTGTTGTCTATGAAAACGCTTGATGAAATGATTCTTTTTGACATTTTGATTAATAATGCCACTCTTTGTTATAAAATGTCTTTGGCATGTGTTTAGTCAATTGTTGGTTGTAGCCCTAATTAGCAGTCCAACCTGTGTATGCAGTTCTTGCTCTCCAGGTACTCCATTCCAGATGCAACATTTTCCGTCATTTTAACCATCATTTTGGGCTTGAGGTTCAGACCCTCAGTGCGCAAGAAGGAGAGGAAATCTCCCCCTTGAGAAAAGACACATACACAATATTGGGGGATAAATATGACTTGCACTGGGACACGCTGGTTCAGATTTAAGACATAATAATTATCTGTGGGAATAAGACTGACTCACCTGGAACCAGCTCCATGATGATGTAAATGGGCTGCCTCTGAGTGCACACACCGATCAGCTTCACAATGTTTGGATGGTCGTATTGCTTTAAGATCCTATAGAGCGCTAACAATTACTCATTTTTATATGTGAACATTGTGTGGAAAAAGAATATATTATTCAGTAGAAAGGGAATAGCTGGCACAGATCTAGTGCACATACAGAAAAAATCAATTATGTAATACAGTAAATGATTCCAAATGTGGTGTAGCATAAAATTAGTAGCCTTGGAGACTTTACAGAGATCATCTTAAACTCTAAATGTATTGCTTTGGATCAACTTAAAATAATTGCATGGAAAATGCTGTTATAATATATTTTATAGGGTCAACATTTTATTTTCTCAGTGTATGTAAGATGTGTGTAAGATGTTCACAGTCAAATCAAACATTGCATAAATATTGAATATATTTTTGCTTATCTATTTGTGGTGTATAACAGTGTAAGGCATAGTATTATTATATAGATTATTATTTACTGACCTGGCCTCCATCAGAAACTTGTTTTTTTGCTCTAGAGCCAAACTCTCTTTACAAGATTTCACTGCGATAGGGGTGTTGTCGGCACGCAGATGTCCTCTGTACACCTCCCCAAAGTTACCCTGTTTACAAATGAGAAACTTTATAGCAACATCATGTGACTGCATTTGACCTTCTGTGTATAGGATTGCGCAACTGATGCAACTGTTAGTAAGCATCACTTTTTCGGAGTCACTCTTAATACTTAAAGACTAAATATGAACTCCCTGAAGTACAATGTGTCTTTTTCTGGTCAAGGACAAACGCTATTCTGTTCTGTTTACATAGACAGTAATTCCATCATTTAACTGTGAACTTTCTTCTAGTGATGAAAATAATTAAACATGACATATTTCCTTTCACTGCAATAGGTTGGGTTCATGTTGAATAATTTCATGTTGTCATAATTTCCCTCCAGCTCAGTTTTAAACAGCATTGTAAAATGTCATGAGAATGCAACCTACTGAGTACATTTTTGTCATTATACACTACATCAAACCTTCCACCGATGACAAACTCACCCGCCCAAGAAGTGGCCCCAGAATCAAGTCATTGTGATTTAAAACCCATTTGTCCTGATAGAAAACACACAAGCGCCACACCTTAATATTAACAACATTATATCAGTGCATTGTGTATTTGTGAGATAGTGATGCTGCACCTTCTTGACAGGTTTATTCAGCACAATTTCGGACTTCTTGGTGATGTGTTGGCGAGTGGAGAAATGATGATAGATCAGTTTGGGAATACTCTGGAAACTCTCACCATCCAGACGGTACATGTTCTGAAACACAGTGAAGTAGTTACACCACAACGCAATCATCAACATCGGGACAAAAATATTTATGAGGTGTGACCTGTGCAGATTTATAGTGGCATTTCAATATGTTTTCTCCTTTTTAAAAACTCGGCACAGCCTCATTATACATTCATGAGTGCTGTTTTGAATTTCAGTAATAGCTGCTGGCATTTTTCCACAAATTAGTAATTTTAGCATTTTTCAGCAAGATAAAAGACTATTCAAAACACTTCTAATCTCAAAGGGTTTTTACCATGACCTGTTGACCTGTTTGAATGCAACTACACACAGAGGAGTTCCATTGGTAACTTTTGTTTTCCTTTTTTAATTTCATAGCATTATATGGGGAGCCTGGGAGCGCCATAGTTTTAAAATGAAGAATCTTTAGCTTTTAAAACACTGCTGGGAGTGCTGCATGGCTTTGCAAACAGATGATGCAAACAACTGTGCAACTTCTCTTCTTCAAAATAATTTTCTTTCATGTCTGTTCTTAGCTTACATTTGCGTCCTGAATGAGGAAATGCTTGCAGGATTGGTCCCACTGCACCGACAGCACGTAACCAGGCTTTTCTTGACTTGACTTCCGCACCAGAAAATCCCCGTCATTCTGCAGTAGCTCTTGGACCTCGAGTCTGGGGATGGCTCCGTGATACCAGTCCTGCTCTTCTAAAGGACGGTCTACATCTATAGGTGAAGGCGACTGGCACATACAAAAACATTTAAACCAATGAGACAACATGTTATACTAACATGACCCAACTGTGATGAATGGTGGGTAGGATCACTAAAAATGCTGCTCATTTCTAGTATATAGTCAGTAGTCTTAATGTAGTGGTAATAAACATGAGAAACAAATGTTGGCCTGGAGACTACTGTTCTTTTTGTCTAGCCTTAGATTGGATCATATGAAGCAGGACTAGGGAGGTGGACGTAATGTTACATATTGTGCCCTCTATTGCACATTGTTAATGAACCCAGACCTACAGGGTTATGAGTGTCTCCCTCTGCTGGTTGTGGTGATAAATGATTAGCAGTGAGATGTTGAGGTCAGACGAATACAGATCCAGCCCCCCTCAAACTGATGACCTAATGGGGTTTGTGAGGCACATACACGAGCAGAGGCAGACTCAGAGACAGAGGGAATGAGACATGCAGAGAATAGGCTCAAAATTAACGCCTGAAAACAGATTTATGCATCGGTTAAACCCAGGAGGTGGAACAGTAAAGCAGTGTGTGTCTATGAAACCATAAAACTACTCGGCATGGGAAAAGTGATGTCAGAGAGAGATCTGGTGTACAACTCAAATCAGTGTAAATTACAGCACACTATAAGAGAGAGATAGAAAGCCAAAAGACAAAAAGTTTTCAATATTTCTGTTCTGATATTTCAACATTAAAGTGCAAAGTACGGACATACCCCAGTTTTAGTTTTAAACAGGCCACTTAAGTTGCTTATGAGTCCATCCCTTGCTTTGTATGAACCTTGATTCTTGTCCTGCAACAATGTGTCAGTGAATAATACTGTTCCATATAAAATGACAATGTGTTATTTCAGTGTAAAACTTTAAATCCACTCCACATTTCACATTGACAGATTATAGTTTTGAACTGTGAGTATTAGACGAACGTTGCTTGTGTTTGAGGCGATGGACACCATGTGGAGCTCCAGAGCAGGAGGTGGGTCCTGCGAGCCCAGCTGGTCCAGTTTCTCTTTGAGCAGCAGCCTCTGAACCTCCAGTTTGGCCCGCACACCCTGAGACAAAAACACCTGCTGCTGGCTCTCCTCCAGGGCATGGCTTTTGCTGAACTGGTAGACCCTGTGCAGACAGAGACAGACTAATATTTTATTACCCTTACATTTTTTTATACTAAAAAACAAAAGATTACGACAGTGTGAATATTTATTTTTAACTGTTCAGACCTTCTACATACTTCCCATGCAGATCACTGCAGTTTCTGCTTTATTGCATAAGTCATGGTCAGACTTTATTGCACATTTTATATCAACATTCAGAATATGATTCTACACCAAAATCAATAAATACAGTTCTGTATTTAACTGTTTGAAGGATTTGTGTGGATTTGTCAGAATATTCTGATAGTCCTTTTTGTAAGCTACAGCCATAGAACAGATGCATTAATTAAAGTCTCTAGAGTAACAAAATCATTTTCATTAAATAATCTGGCCCTGGTCAAAAGCAGAACATAACCTTTGTTTTATTGCACCATATTGGCTTTGCGTATAGTTAAGAACTTGTCTATGAATCATCTGTTCCCACTTGCCCCTTGGGACATTGGAAACTACTTTTAAACCTCTGGCTCCTTCAAATGACCTCACCATTGCCCAAGAGTAATAATGAGCAACCTCCATAACTGACAAATCACTCAAATTTATAACCCAAGGCTGCCTCCTGAATTATAAGTATAGTATAGCAATTTAACATGGCTGTGTTTCACTCCAGTTTCACTCACACTTAATGCATAACATTAAGACCACCATTGCTAGTCAATGTTTTGTATTATCTTTCCTTTGCCATCATAATGCATCATTGCAGCTGGTAGTATGAGCCACTGGTTGCTGACCTTTGACCTTTCTTGACCCCTTCTCTCTCAGTGCGTAACTCCTGCTCAAGCTGCTCCACTCTTGCCTGTTTAGGGCCTAGAGTGCGAGCAAGGTCCATCAATTCCTCCTCCACGGCTGTTAGCCTGAAAGCAGCAGAGATGTGAGCACTGATCAATAAACTGCAAACAAGAAAAGGATTTGGAAAAAAGAACAATATTTTTGAACTGTCTGACTTGTGTTGGATGGTCTCAAGTGTAAGGTCATTCAGCTCTATCTCAGCTGAGTTAAGTTGCTCATTTTCTTCTAAGATGCTGTAATCAAAGTCGGCACTAGCTGGGTCTTCCCCCACAGACCTGCCCAAAAGCAAAGACAGTATATAATGTTAATAAGAGAACACTGTAAGGGCCAAATAGGAGGTTGTGCTGTACCTTAATTTAATCTTTCATTAATCAGACAATATAGGTAAGAACTGATAATATAAGATAAGAAAACATAACAGAACCTTTATTTGTCCCATAATTGGGAATTTCCAGTGTTGCAAAGGAAAATAAAATATATGCATTCAACAATAAAGATGAATAACTATTAAAATGATTAAATCTAACAATTTCACTAGACTAACGTAACTAATTAGAATGTAATAGAGTTGAGATAATAAGATACAATACTGTGCAAGTCTAAACCTGTAAAGCTACTTGTATGTACAAGAAGTGGCTATGACCATATTTATGTACAGTACAACATACGAACGGCAGGTAAAGTGACTCCAGTGTATTGTACCGTTGGTGATTCATGTCGTATCACCGGATATTTTCTGATATAGATGAAACATTAAATTACTGAATGAATATTTCGAATCTATCTGTGTTGTACCTGTTTTGTTGAATGAAGCTTTCGTACTCGCTGTGAGGGTCGATGGCTGTTAGGGCACATGACATCTCTCTATGGATACGCACCACTTCATGATGCAGCAGAGTGGAGATGTCAAAGTACTCCTGTAGGATCTCCTTTCTGGATCAGAGGCCAAGGATAACACACAAATTAAACAAAATGACAAGTACTGAACTTCAAGGGCAAACACAAATCTTAAAATAGCCATTCAGTTTCTCACATTTATGAAGGTTGAGGCCATTCGAACAATAGGAACAGTCAATTTATGCTGTCATTTGTGATTTGAAAACACACGATTAAAGGTGCACTATGTAACTTTTCTGATGGAAGGTCTGCTACCTACTTATTTCCATTAAACTCAACTACCTTGCATTCATTTTATTACAGCTCAAAATGTTGGGCCGCCTCTCCACAGATGTGACTTGTAACTTAGCCTGGTGGCATCACCTGCTTGCCTCCATGGTGATGAATAAGTTGTGTGCCATATTATGGAACATTCCAGGCAAAACAATAACATTTCCACAGAGACTCATGGGTGGCAGCCCATCAGCTAAGTTACATAGCAACTAAAACTAAGCATATGATTAAAAAAACCCAAACATTTAAGTACATTTAAGTACAAATCATTATACACTAAATGGTCATTTATTTAGCTTGACGAAAACATATCTAAAATTATCATTTTATTACAGAAACAAATCTTGTATACCATTAAATTACAGAAAAGAAATTGTTCAAGCACCTTTCTGTACTAGATTATGGAGGTATAATATGCAGACTGAAGAGAACAGCACTGTATGAAATTCATTTATAAGGAACTACTTCATAGACTAGCTGAATATCTCACTTGCTTGTTAATCACTGATACAGGAACATTTAATACATGATCACATGACTGTATAAGGCCGAGGACTGGTCGCACCAGAACTGAGTTGGGAAAAAGGGCTTTTAGCTGTTTTAGCTATTTTTCAAGGACAAGCTAAATTGGATACTTTGGTGCCACAAATGCAATTTAATAATATGGTAAAAAAAAAAAAGGTTTATACACACCTGCGTGCGTGAGTGTTGGTGGTAGTTTGGAGGAGCCGATAGTGCAGATTAACAGCCTCACTTCCATCAGCCTGCCAGAGGGCAGCTGTGGCTACAAAAGTATCTTACCACTACCAAGTGTGGTGTAAATAAATAATGACTACTGCGTAGCGCTTTGAGAGGTTTCAACAAGCCTGTGAAGCCCATTACAAGTGTAAGGAATTATTATTATTATTATTAAATACATTATTATTAATATGAACTAACCCTATGTTTGAACAGTGGCATAGTGGGTTAAGCATTCTCCAATGTTTGAAACTCGCCAAAACTGTTGCTTTGTTCTGAGTTAGGCAGTTCACCCTACTGACTCTTTCAGTGACAGAAGGTGACTGTTTTGACACCTGCTAAATCACTGTGCAACTGGCATGCAATCCCAAACAAAAAAAGAAAACATCAAATATAATTCAACCGCCTCCAAAACAGATGGGCAGTCATGGTTAAAGCGGGGATAGAAAAACCCATATTGTCGTTAGTGGCGCTACATTCTGGCCTACTGCCACATTTATATCATTAAATGGTTAATGAGCCAAAGGTGTTCGCGTTTACTTCAAACAGCTTTTCAAGCGTAAATTCACCAATATACTACACTAGCTATGGGATCTCACTGAACAGAATAAAACTAAGACAGAGGTAAGGGGAAGAATAGTGCAACATTAAGGCAGGGTAGTTACTAAGGAAGAGACAGTGTTTTAATGAAGGAACTAAATGCTATTTGTAAACAGAGGGTAACACTCGTAACAACTGATATTCAGGACTAATAAACTAAACTCCTAATTTAAGCCTATAGTTTAAAGGTGCACTTTGAACTTTACTTTTCTGGGGCTGCCACCTCCATATGTCCCTGGAGATTGTTCCACAGTATGGGATTACTCTCTATTTATCCATGGAGACAAGCAGGTGACATCATCATGTTACTGATCAGATCTGTGGAGACGTGACCCTGCTCATAGTAAAAATGCATGTTTTTCCAAGATAATTTTGAGCAATAAAAACCTGTAATTGAATACATGAATAAACGTTTCAGAAAAAGCAATCCATGGATTTCACAATTATGAAAAAGTAGAACAGTTGCCAGAGCGATTAACAATTTAAAACAAAATATTAGATCTTTTTAATGGGGAAAAACTGTTGCATATAACAGGAAGCTGAAACCCATGAATATCAAGCATGTAGCAGACACCCCGAGTCACACAGTGCACTATTAAAATGTTTTTGTTGTGTCTTACAGTATGAGCACCATCTCCTGCTGTAGCGTCTGGAGCGCACCAAGGAGAGCCGGCTGAATGTGGCTGTAGTGCTGCTGATGGTAAACCTGTGCAGCCTGGACCGACAGCACGTACTCATTGTGGAGGTCGTAGAGTTTGACTAACACCTTCACGTACCGCTCTCTGGCCTTTTCCTGCTCTCGCTCTGAGCACACATAATGTTGGATTTTTGAGGACATTACATTGACTTACATTCATTTCCTGGAGACTGATCATAATCTAAACCATAGTTACTACTTGCCTAACCTTACCCTAGTTTAACCCATTGTGTCATTAGAATCCATACATTTGTTTTTGCTTATATAAACCTAAAAAAGCAAAAAATATCAAATCCTTCAAATTCTTGATAAAAGTGTTGAGAAGGTAGTCAGAAACAAGAATATATAAATAACTTAATTTGGACAAAAAAGTCACATAGAACCTTATTTGACCTTTGAATCATGATGTTGATGAAATAATAAAAGATTTATGTAATGGGGACCTAATTTTTGTCCCATAAAGGAGGCAGGTTCCCATGATGTAAGAGAGTGTACCAATTTCAGTCCCCACAATGCACAATGTGATAAATACCTGCGCACGCACGCACGCACGCACACACACACACACACACGCATGCACACACACACAGACATACACACACACACAGATATACACACATGCACACACACACACACGCACACATACGCGCACACACACACGCACGCATACGCGCACGCACACACAGATATACACACACACACACAAGGTGCATCACCTTTGTTGGCTTCCTGATATTTTCTTTTGGCCTGAGCTGTCTCTTTGACTGCCTGCCTGTAGCTGTTCTTCAGCCTCTCCAGCTCTGTTTGAGTCACCTGAAACACACAACCAGATCCCCAAAGAAACATTATACGATAACTCTCTAAAAGAACAGTATTTGGAACTTTGCCCTAATGCCACACCATGCAAGATTTCAGCCAAAAAACGTATTGTGGATGTTTTTATTCCACTAAAACATGCATATATAGAGTTATGCAAACCTTACTCTTAACATTGCCTATAGGAGGCAGGCTCCTGTTTCTCTCCATGGAGATGTTATTACTTTGCCTGGAATGTTCCACAGAATGGCATTAAATGTAACTCTCTCCAAAAGTTCTGTTAACTTTCTGTCTCCGTGGAATCTGATGCTAGAAATCTGCTTTAATTAACCAATTCTAATTAACCATAATCCTATCTATCAATGGGTTTCAGAATGATAAAAACTGGACTGTTGCCATAGCAACTGGCTATTTAAAACAAAATATTATATCTTTTGAATGATGAAAAGTCCTCAAAACATTGTAAACAATTTTAAGTATTTTCTTTGAAACTGAAGTCTTTACCAATATTTGATGTAGTTATATTTAAACGTGTTAGCTATGTTACCAAGACATTCTCACTGTGGTCTGAACGGGTGATGCAGAAGTGGACATCAACTTTCAGATAGGCCTATTATTTGACATCTCAGTTTTAAGCCTAAGTCTTATAAATATACATTCTGTTTTTCTGTGGTTTTTCTGTGTCAACAAAAAATAACTAACTGGGTCAAATCTTGTTTTCACCAGTCTATTGTTCAGTCATCACAGTAAAGTATGATTTATTTCACAAAACAAACGATCCACCACATGCTCCAATATGGGTCTTTGAAAATGAACCCATCATTAGGGCGAGGTAATTGAGTCATAAAAACAGTATGAGGCAAATACTAGCTGCAGAATGTGTGCAAAATATTCAGTCCCATTCCTGTGATCAGCACCTGTCACATGCTCTTTCATCATGTTTATAGAGAAAGGTTGCAAAAGAGGAAGTGGAAGATAAAACAGGTACCAACCCTTTTTTTCCCAGTGTCTGTTTCTTTTTTGTGTCTGAAAGTTAAGCCAACACAGACCATGTTGATAATGTGAGACCTTTCCACGTTCGATAATTTAATATATTAGTACCAGCAAATTAGACATTTTTTTAACTGTGTGGAAGGTGAACAATTGTGTTAACTCTATAAAGACACGTATAATAATTAAATTGGTTTTGCAGTTTGAGAATTTGTGCTCACTTGGATACTATTATTTTATTAAATCCTGTCTAGAATTTAAAACTACAGCTTCTTGTATTAAGAGACTATCCATTATGATATACCATAAATGGATAGATAGTGGTGCACTAAGGAAAGTTATATGTTTCTATACATACGACCATGCATACGATATTACAATAACTTAGGCAACTGTGGATAAATAGGAAGTGTTGTAGTGTAGCAACCCCTTGTTCAATGAAAATAGACTCATTGCTCACGCTTTGGTAACAAAAACGGGAAAGGCCAATAAGGAAGACATTATTTTGACATATTTTATATTTATACAGAAAGTTTGTATAAGTGTATATAGTGTTTATTTTACGAGCATAGAGATGGAAAAAATATGTTATGTTGGGTTGCCATAGTTGTAAATGAGTGAAATATTCATAGAAGTTTGCAGTGAGACTGTTGTTACCTTGGTGAGCTCTAGTCTCAGGGTGTTCCACTGCTCTGCATAGTTTTTGCGGAGCTGTTGTTTGTCCCGTATGAGCAGGGTCAATTTACTGATGGGACCATCCTGGAGGTCCTCGGAGCGCTTCTTCATCAGCTGACTGAGGCTCTCTGTCTGAGCGACCAGCAGCCCCCAAGACTACACAAATACAACACACAACATACAATAGCATTCAGCTTAAAGGAATAGAGTCTCTTCCACACTGAGCTTTGAACAAATGATGAACAATTCTAATTATATTTTAAAACAGCAACCATGTTTTGAAGATATTATTTGAAACTGCTTTATTTTTCAGCCTGAAATGTCAAGAATGATGTGATAATGAGTTGTGGTTTATGAAGGCTGTAAATCATGTAGTTATTTACAAATGGGTTTATGGTCAGAGACTCAGTTCAACATTCAGCCCACATCATGTTGTTAATACAGGTGTTGTTTAGACAGAATCAGCAGACTTCAGTTAAAGCTACAGTTACACTTCCCATCCTCATCTGCCACTGGGTCACCACTGTTCTCTCTCTGTATTATACTTTTTCATTTGACAGATGAAGAAATACTGTTACTGTTTTGATGATGCACTAGTACATTTTGATTAGCCCGACTCTTCACTATAGCGACCAGTGTCAAATGTCAGTTTTCTCTCCTATAAAAATGACCTCGGTGAGAGGATCTGCGTTGCTCACCTGTCAGTTCCCATGTTTTGGTCAAGTGGTTTATCATCATTTCATTTATATGTGTTTCTGACCTTATTTAGTTGGCTGATGTGTTCCACCCCGGGTCCAGATTGGGGTCTATCTAGTCGCTCTACCAGCGCAGCCATGTGGTGGAGCTGAGCAGAGAAGTCCCGCTCACTCTTAGCTCTCTGCCCCATCCACTTCTTCATGACCTCCATCAGGCGTAGCTCTGAGTCCAGCAGACGCAGTAAAGCCGTGTGAGCCTGGGGACAACGCAGGTCCTCCCCAAAACCCATCCTTATGTACTTTGTACTCAGTTAAAGGCTTGGAAAAACTAGAACACCTTACTAAAACAAACTGGTCTAAAGCGTGTCAGGGTGAGATGTGACTAGCAGAGTTGTATACAGATTATATCTCACTTCCTTGTGAAGAGTGGCTAGAGGCTACTTCCTTGTGTGTCACTATGATGTTTTTTTTCTTCTTGCACATAAAGATAACACTTCCTTTTTATTTTAATTGCAATTCAGAAAAGTGGGGACACTGAACAGAAAATGTTAAATTCCTATTTTAAGCTATTTATGAACTTTTATGGCGAAGTTGTATATGTATTCCTAATTTTTTACTTAATGCGGAGAAATCCCCATTTCTCATTTGTATAATTTGTCTTGACTCAAACTAGAAGTGTTTCATTGATTAGTGATGAAAAAACTCACATCTCACAGCACTGACACATTCAACTGTTTGTTTCCTTGAAAATGCTGTTACATAAATTCACAAGAAACAGCTCACAGCCAGACCACATGTTATCTCTACACTTTTCGTTCGTGCCAGTTCCTTTATTACAAACTGAATCACTATACTGTTCAAATGAGATGCTAACGGTCATTTGTGTGCTGATGTTGCTATATATTTATGTAATTTATTTTGCACTGCAGACAAAGTTTTTATCAGTGTGGAAAATGTGATTCCATTTGTAACTTGTCTTTGGTAAACACAGCTTGAACCAAGTCTCACTTCATTAGTTGTGCTCACAAGTGTGGAGTTGATGTTTGGTGGAAACTTTCAGCTGAATGACATTAGCTATACACCATCAAACTGCAGTCATCAGACATTTTAACCACACAGAACAGCAGAAACCAACAAGATATTTCTGTCTGTGAGCACAGCAGACACCAACTTATAATTGTCTGTTGTGAAGAGTTACAGGGGAAACCAGAAGTTTACATACACTACATAAAAAGAGACATACGCTTTTCTCTAACTAACTCTAGCTTCTCTAATGACTAAACTTTTCCTGTTTTAGGTCAATTAGGATCACCAAAATTATTTATATTTGCTAAATGCCAGAATAATGAGAGAGATTTTTTTAGACAATGTTTCATTACTTTCTTGGAAGTACCATGCATTTAAACAATTTGAGAAAAAACAGATGATGATGTCATGTATTTGGAAGCTTCTGATAGGTTTATAGGCAACATCTGAGTTAATCAGAGACACACCTGTGGGATGTATTTGAAGGCACACCTGAAACACACTGCTTCTTTGTGTAACATCATTGGAAATTCAGCCAAGATATGAGCCAAGATATCAGGAAGAGAATTGTGGACTTGCACAAATCCGGTTCATCCTTGGGTGCAATTTCCAGATGCCTGAAGGTGCCACGTTCATCTGTTCAAACAATTATCAACAAGTATAAACACCATGTGAATGTCCAGCCATCATATCGCTCAGGAAGGAGACAGGTTCTGTGTCCCAGAGATGATGGTCCGAAATGTGCAGATCAACCCAAGAACAAAAGCAAAAGACCTTGTGAAGATGCCGCTGAAGCTGGTAAGAGTGTGTCGTCATCCACAGTGAAATGAGTACAGTACTGACATGGGCTGAAAGGCCACTCTGCCAGGGAGAACCATTACTCCGAAGCCATTACTCCAAAAGAAACATAAAAAAACAGATTACACTTTGCAAATGCACACAGGGACAAAGACATGTACTGTGGTCTAAGAAAACTAAAATTGTTTAGTTTGGCCATAATGAGCATCATTACGTTTGGAGGAAAAAGAGGGAAGCTTGCAAGCCTGAGAACACCATCCCAACTGTGAAATACAGGGGTGACAGCATCACTACACAAAATATAATATATGTGGAAATACTGAAGCAACATCTCAAGACAACAGAAAGGAAGTTAAAGCTTGGGCGCAAATGGGTCTTCCAAATGGACAATGACCCGAAGCAGACTGCCAAACTGGTTACACAGTGGTTTAAGGAGAACAAAGTCAATCTTTTGGATGGGCCATCACAAAGCCCTGATCTCAATCCTATTGAAAATGTATGGGCAGACCTGAAAAGGCATGCGTGAGCAAGGCGGCCTACAGACTTGGCCAGTTACACCCAAGGCGGCCTACAGACTTGGCTCAGTTACACCAGTTCTGTCAGGAGGAATGGGCCAAAATTTCTGCCAACTGTTGTGAGAAAGGCAATGGTACCAAAATACTAATGAACTTCTGACTTTGAAGAAAGTAATGAAAAATTGTCTAAAAAAAATCCTTCTTTCATTATTCTGGCATTTAGCAATTAGAAATAATTTTGGTAAAGTTTAGTCTGATTTCATGTCAGAGAGAAAAAAGCATGCGTGTCTTTTTATATAGCGTATGCAAACTTGCTTTCAACGGTATATACCCATTTTATTTTGATATTCAAACTAACCAAGCTGGGTGATGGCACAAAAAATAACCTGACTATATTTCAAAGTTGAGTCACCTACTTAGGCGGTCCGTGGTTTGCCAACACAGTGGTTTCCAAAGTGTGTTCAGAGGGCATGAAATGCAGCTTGTTTTAGGAGTTCAAGGTCTCATGTCGTGTTGGCATTGATATTTGTACATTATATTTTAGTGAAATTAGGTTGTATCACACTATAAAACATTCAAACAAACAATATTAAACCTAATTTAACACATTTGCCCGACTGAAATTAATATCCATTTCATTTAGCCATGGGGGTCCCGAGTCATTTGCATGGTAACTTTGGTCTGTTTACTGTTCACAGAAATGCTTTTAGAGTTTTTACTTTCCCCAAATATCTCACAAAGTTGATGTAATATTAAAGCAGAAAAATGTACTTCTATATTACATTGTTCATAATGTATTTTTTACAAGCACACGTTACTTTGTTTTTAATGAGAAAAACATTGAAATTTGCATAGATCTTTATTTTAGTAGAATCTATAATTGACATCAATTAAATAAAAGAGGAAAACAAGAGCAAAACCTTTAAATTACAAGAAAATTACACTGCACCATTCATATAGTACAAAAATAGGCCTTATTTTAGAGTTTTGTCTCACTTAAGATAGTCATTGTCATGTACACTAATAGGTCACACATCTGTAAGGTACTGTGTGCAGCCACAGGCCAGCAGGAGAACCAATGAGTCGTCCAGGGCTGCACTCGAGACGACCCGCCCCAAAGTATTTCTTGTATTCAAAATGTGCACCCATGGGTGCAGTGATCAGATTCAGCCCTTTAGTTGATGTAAATGACATACATTCACACCCCACTCCACAAATGCTCAAGAAGGGGTCTCTGCAGATCTCCATCAAGGCAGGAATGACAGGGACAAAATCAAAGTGGTGCAATCAGCAAAAGAAGCTCAAAGTGTCTCAAAACTACACAGCAAGTAATGTGATTGTCTTTGGTTAGGCCAAAGATATTGCTCCTGTTCAGTCACTACATCCTAAGGCAGCATCCTTCACATGAAAGAGCAATGCTTTCAGCAG